>JAUTDX010002561.1:0-66965 GCA_030844895.1 Ambrosia x helenae | reverse complement strand
AAGGTTCAAGAGAAGGTGTTTTGTGTGTCATTAAGAAAATCATTTGAAGAGGGATTGTCCAGAAGTTAATAAAAGAAGGATGAACAAGAGTTTGAATGATCACAACCAACAAGATTGATCATCAGAAGATTACGATGATTCTGATGTTTTTGCGATGACTTGTGATTATTCATGTTCTGAAAAATGAGTTATGGATTTAGGATGTTTATTTGGAGCGACACATGTTAAAGGGTATTTCAGAAATTGAAATATGAAGATCTTGGTGTGGTCAAGATGTGTGATGGCAGGGCTTGTAAGATCATGGGAATTGGATCTGTGACATTCAAGATGAACATTGGAACGATAATGGATGTTCAAGATGTAAGGTATGTCCCTGATCTTAGAAGGAGTGTATTGTCATTGGGATGTTTTGAATGTAAAGGGTACCATGTGATTCTGAGGATGGTAAATTCCTTGTTATGAAAGATCAATGGTTGTGATATCAGAAACATGCAATGGAATAATGTCTATGTTCTTGATCGCCATGTTGTGCCTGGTGTGAAAGAGTCGAGGGTCACACATTTTGGACTAGAAATGATTGAAAATTATGTGATGAGAATGTGTCACAGATAAAAGTCTTTAATGTGGTTCAATCAAAGGTTCATGATGGTTTGTGTGGGATGTTAATGGACTAGATTCTATGTGGAGGTGGTAGTCTTCTGATCAAAGAAGATGGTTTTTCTAGGAAGGCTAATGCTGGAAAATATTGGAAAGTTGTTTGGCTCATGTGTGTATGGTTATTCTAGTCAGGTGGAGTTACGTTCAAGGACTGGTGGATATTGTATGTTCTTGGGATATCTTGATGGTGAAAAGATGTTCAAGGTATGTGGACTAGGTGCTTTGAAGCCAAGGGTAAAAGGTAACAGGTGTATGCTATGTTGGAAGGATGTTTGGACTGAGGTAGAGCATGTGCCAAGTGAGGTGGAGTATGTGGATATTAAAGTGGAATTTGGTAAGGATACAGGAAAAGATGCTTAGGTAGGTAGTGCTAAAATCAGTGTAGCTCTGTGGTGAAAACGACAAGACAGTGTGGAAAGTTGTTAAGCTTTGACTAGTGTTGAGGTTGTGATGAAGTTTTGAAGATAATGAATAAAGAAATGTGTTCATTATGTAATGTTGATGTTTGGTTGGTGATTGGAAAGCCTGGAAATAAGGCTGTGTTGTTTGAAGACAAAACTATTGCCATGGGTAAAATGGTCATAGTTTTGGTGTATGCTGATTGTGCGGATGCTGAAAACTGTGAATGGGTCAAAACAGGTTATGCATTTCAGGTTTTGAAGGATGTTGTGAGCTAGAAAGGTAAGCTACAACATGGGTCAGATTTATGGTTTGCAGAATCAGGATTAATCAGTCTAACAGAAGGAATACAATAGGGCAAAATGGTCCAGTTTGTGACTGATGAGTATGCAGTTGATTTTTGGGATTAAATCTGTTGAAGAAACAATGTTTGATTCTTGTTTGAGTGGATAAGTAAGCTGGAAAGATCTTGATTGATTGACTGAATGTGGAGATTATTAGAAATATGAGTCAAAATCAAGGTCAAACAAGAAGTCAATGTGAAAGTCAAACTGGCAAAATTGGGTAAGATAAAGTCCATGGGTCATTCTGTCATTTCCTCAAAGTTCATTTAGTGTTATAATAGGTTTTGTGTGTCTTTAATAATAGTTCATAGTTGAGGGGATGTTAGTGTCACTTTGGAATATAGGTTGTAGAGGTCGTTATAATCAGATTAGGGTTCTTATTCTGATTAGTCTTTGATTTGGGTCATTCATCTGTATTCATGTTTCTTTCAATTCGTTTTCTGTAATATTTCGTTCATCAATAAACTTGTTAATCGTTTGTCAATTGTGTTTGATTGTTTTGATTTCTGGTGTTATTTTCAACATATATATATATATATATATATAGGGTAAGGATCCATGAAAAACCCTCCTAAACCGGAAACTCTGGAACTCTAACTTCCCGAGCTTTTTAAGGCCTTAAAATTTTAGGGCATGTAATATACATGATTTTAAGCATTTTGAGCCAAAAAAAAATCAAAAAAAGCGCCGAACACTGTTTTTTAAAAAGAATCAAAAAAAAGTTTTCGGGTAACACATGTTAAGCGATTAGCATGTGTTAACAATGCGTTACCCGAAAACTTATTTATTTTTTTTTTAAAAAAGTACTCGGCGCTTTTTGATTTTTTTGGCTCAAAATGCTTAAAATCATGTAATTACATACCCTAAAATTTTCATATAAAAAAAACTTCGGGAGGTTAGAGTTTCCAAGTTTTCCGTTTTAGGAGGGTTTTCCTTTTATCCTTATACTATATATATATATATATATATATATATATATATAGAGAGAGAGAGAGAGAGAGCAAGGATAAAATGGAAACCTCAAAAATTTGAGAAAACCCCAAAAAACCCTACTTGCCAAGCTTTTTAAGGCCTGAAAATTTTAGGGCATGTAATATACATGTTTTTAAAGAGTTTTGAGCCAAAAAAATAAAAAAAGCGTCGAGCGGTTTTTTTATAAAAAATAAATAAGCTATACAGTGTTACATATGTTACAGGTGTAGCATATGTAACACTGCATAACTTTTTTTTTAAAAACCGCTTGACGTTTTTTTGATTTTTTTGGCTCAAAACTCTTAAAACTTGTATATTACATGTCCTAAAAATTTTAGGCCCTAAAAAGTCTGAGAAGTATGGTTTTTCTTGGGTTTTCTAAAAAAAGTAGGTTTTCTCCCTATAGTATGTGTGTGTGTTGTGTGTATATATATATATAGGGTAAGTATCTAGGAGAAACTCATTGAGTTGGAGAAACTCTAGAAACCCATTGTATGGTCCCTATTGAGCCACGTCTTACTAAATGAAAAAAACAAAAGGGCATTTAAGTCATTTAATTCCATCTCTCCTCTGCAACAAATCTGACCCTCTTTTCCTCTCTCTCTCTCATTAAAAAGTTATACTCTCAATCACTCATCATATCTTCAATCTCATGTCTCTCTCTCTCTCCTCTCTCTTTCTCTCTCTCTCATTTGAACGTTTTTGAATTGGTTCATAACTTCAATTTCATCTATGAAAGCTTCATCAATCACACACCCTCTACACCTCAATCATAACCCTTCTTCTTCCTTTAACAAACCCACTTTTTCTTCCTTTAACAACCGCCACTTCTTCCCCTACCATGGAAGGACCAAGTGAAGAGAAGTCATTATCATCATCGTCTGCTCAAATCCCCATCTCTTCGATTCTTACCGTCAGCCTTGCTACGCCTAAACCATTGTCTCCTGTTCCAGATTTGAATCGATGATTAGAGGTGCCCCTGCTCCAGATCTGAATGGTGAGAATATAACCATCGTCTCTGTTCCAGATTGAAATGGTGAGAATATAACCATCGTCTTTAGTGGGTTTAAGTATTTCATATCTCTTTCTTTAGCAAACAAGTTATGTATTTGGCTTCTTTACCTTTTAATTTCTGGAAAATCGAATTTCTATTGCTTTCCGTTATACAAAACCAAGACAAAAATTTCAGTTCCCACGCCACGTATTTGCCATGAGCTTTGTTAATATAATATTTTTTCAAATTATTTCAACATATCGAACTTGCTAGTATAAATATATATTTTATTGGTTTGAAATGATAAGGGTATTTCTATAATACATTTATTTTCAACAATGA
The DNA here is from genome assembly GCA_030844895.1 of Ambrosia x helenae. NCBI lineage: Eukaryota > Viridiplantae > Streptophyta > Magnoliopsida > Asterales > Asteraceae > Ambrosia > Ambrosia x helenae. The sequence continues at coordinate 63,257 of JAUTDX010002561.1, read as the reverse complement.
TGTAATGTTTTGTATTATCTTTTTATTATTGTTATTATTTATATTTTTTTGTTATTGTTTGTTACTGTTATTATATATTATTATTAATTTTTTATGGGTTCAGATCTGGCGGCATACTGTTGATACACGCGACCGGTATAAACACAGGGAAACATGCGGTGGTGTAGACGGAGGAACACAGAGGTGGCGTGTTTGCGAAAGGAGTTAGGTGGTTATTCGGTTTGTGGTGACTTTGCTCTGATCTATAGGTTTGATGGTTCATTTGAGGTACGAGGTAGAGTTTGAGACGAGCTAACAGGTCTATAGCATCATTTTTTTTTGTATGAATGTTCAGTTTTCATTTTTTTGGGTATGAATGTTCAGTTTTTTAATTATGTCGAAGTTTGAATTTGATTGTGTATATATGTAAAAAAAATCATTGTGTTCTTTAGTAGTATAGTGTGTTTGTCAATTTTTACATGTTTATTAAATAAAATTCCAAATCTCTTTTACTGGTTTAAATAGTTACATAAGCACCATTAACTACGATACATATGTAAATATGTAAAATTGCTCTTTTTACAGCGTAACCTGTTTAAAGTGTAACAATGTAAATACATACAAATGACACATATAACATGTTATAACGTAACACATAAGTTGTTAGAGACAAATTTGACTAATTGTTATCTATTTAAAAGGTAAAAAAGTTGAAAAAATGTAAAACCAAGGAAAAAGGTAGGAGAGAGGAGAGAAAGTCATTTGTAAGATGTAACAGATAAATATTACGTAACTTATTTTTGTAAGATGTAACAGATAAATATAAAAAAAAAATGTTAAAGAACAGTAAACTTATTTTGTACTATAAATATTATTCCTTAAAAAATAAGACTTTGTTGGCAAGAACAGTACACAAACCTTTTAAATTTTTCAAGAATTTCCTTTTGTTTTTATGATGAGAGAAGGAAACGAAAATATTTAGAATATGCTTTAAATTTGTTAAGTGTTATGAAGTGAAGTGATTGGACTTTTTGTTAGTAAAAGTAGAATTATGGCATTGATTTTCCCAACACACTCTTATGCACTTTACCATACTACCCTTTCTCATTCATACAAATAAAAAGGACTTTTGATTAATAATATAAAATGACTAGATCAATCTCAACCATTGATGTTGGTTAATCAATGGTCACCATAAAGTTTCTAAGGTTTCTACAACTCAAGAAGGTTTCTAAATTAACCCAACCCTATATATATATATATATATATAGGGTAGGGTTCAAATAGGAACCATACCTTAAGTAGGAACCATAGGAACCAATCTTAGCCATTGATCTCTAATGACATAATTGTAAATAAGTAAAACATTAATTAAATATTTAATTAAATCAAATGGCAATGTGGTAATTGTATATTGACTGTTAATAACACATGTTTAATTAGTTTACTTTATAATCCCATTGTTTTCGGAAAGTAGTTCTTTTTCCCCATGGTAATCATTCTTCATCAATATGTGCAGTACATGATGTTATATAGTTTTGGATAATATACGTTGGTGTATATTATATGGAAAAGGTAATCGATCAAACCTTAAATAAGATAACGAGGTCAAATGTATCAATATACACTGATGTATAATTATACACTGGTAAGAATGGTAGTATTAAATACATATATTATACAGTAGTGTATAAATAGTAGTGATAATCAAATGTATCAATATAAACTAATGTATAATTATACACTGGTAAAGAATGATAGTGTTAAATACATATATTATACACTGATGTATAATTATACACTTGTGTATAACAACTAACAACAAATCTTTTCATCGCTGTCTCTCTCCCTCTCTATAAAAAGAAGAACCGATGATGGTGACAGGGGAGGAGGTCCGATGGTTTTTGGGTGGTTGAGGGGTCCGATGATGTTCCTGTAGGGGGAGGATATCTGATGGTTTTTGGGTGGTTGAGGGCGGTGGTGTCTGAGGGTGGTCTGAACTCTGATGGGGTTAGCAGAGGACGACGGAGGGACGATGGTGGTGGTGAGGTTTGCAGAGGACGACGATGGTGGTGTTTTTTGAGGGCGGTGGTGGCTGAGGGTGGTCTGATGGGTTTTGCAGAGGACGGCGGAGGGGCGGTGGTGGTGGTGGGATTTGCAGAGGACGACGACTGAGGGACGACGATGGTGGTGGTTTTTAAGGCGGTGGTGCTGAGAGGTGGTGGATCTTTTTTAGAGAAACTGATTAGGAGATTGAATTGGTTTAGGGTTGAGATATTTAAGGAAACACAATCAATAGATGGTAACTACCATATATGAAAGTTTAAATTAAAATAAAAATATCATATTTAATTGTCTAATTACACAAATACCCGTAGATCAAAATCAAAGATGGATGGTTCAGATTGGTTCCTAAAGTTCCTAACTAGGGTAGTGATTCCTATTTGATCTCAATCCTATATATATATATAACATCCTACTTAATCATACAAGAATTAAAGGTATGCTAATTAACAAATTAGATTTGCATATAATTTATTTTTGGTATGTTATTTTTTAACACCAAATTTTTATATAAAGTAAAGAACAGTCAGCAACTGCAAGCCCGACAATTATAGAATTACTTCATTAATATTCGAATCACACCACCTAACCGGTTAATACTACAAAAGTTAGATCTATAGTAATCTAGATAAATGAGTTTTCTTTGATAGTATTTGTCATTCCGTTGTAATGAATGTGATGATTGTTGGAAACTTAAAAGTCTTTTCGCTCCTCGCCTTTCAACTTTCCCGAACAAATCATTTCCACCGCACCTTGTAATCAATTCTGTACTAGTGCAAGCGCAACCTGAAGGACCGCTCCAAATATCTTGTAATTAATATGCAAATATGTGAATGTATAGATATCATGTTATTAAACAAATTAACGTTTTCTCTCATTGTTACACATTAGCTTCACATCGTAGTTGTTCCATTAATTATTTGGACCAACAATACTTTATTTTAAGGACTTGACTTTGCATTAATATTGTCGCTTCATCGGTGAATTTTTTAAAATGGTTTCTATGATTCATACACCCTGTAATATCATATTTGAGGTGTATGACATTACATAGTAGGTATGTGGCAGCTTTCTGTTGGTGTATGATGTGAGTCAGGACGTATGAATCCTAATTATAAGGTGTATGGTTCCTAAATATACCTTTAAAATAGAGGAATCAAATTACTTGCATTTATTGTGTTTACTAGAATTGGTCTTTATTTTCTTTGTGCAAGTTGAGTTGGGTGCACTTTCTCGATCATAACAAGTCGTATATATATTGTGTCTTCTTCTAAAACCACAACATAAACACACGCATACATACATTAATAACTTAATTACATAAATAAATAAATTTCAAATAATACATAATCAACGTCTATAATCTATAATCTATAACTTATAATAAAAGAATTGAATATTGATGAGATGACATTCAATAGAGGCCTCAACCCTTCTTTGAGTGTGTTACGTGACACGTTGAGGTGAAAGTTTTTAATTTAATTTTTTATTTTGTTTCATCCATTATCCTACACTTATCTAACCCTAATCTCTTTAAGAATTTTAAAAACAAATTAAAAATTTTCTCTAATGTTTCCTCCCATCATTTTTAAACGTTAATATCTTTTATATACGGGATTTTTTAAAGAAAAAAATTATACCAAATTAACGAACGTTTTATTATCTTTCCAACGAGTACCATAGTGCTATATAAAAAACGAAGAAAAAAACGACTATTTTTTATGGGGTTTCGTTCATACAGGAAAAAAAACACAAAGTGTTCAGGTTATTCATTAATCATGTTTTTTCTTTTAAACCACGTTCTTATATACAATGTGATCATTGAATTTTACTCTTCTAAACATGGTGTCACCTTATAGCAAGGTTATTTTTTTTATTTATTTAATTACAAGAGTAATAATTATTACTATTAGTATCAGTATTATTAGAATGATTATATTTTTCAACCCCGGGACACTCCGGGATAAAAGCTAGTAATATATATAATAATACAACCTCTCGTATGCAGCATTGACACTACCCCAATGACGAGAGCCTAGGATCCACGGACCACGGATGTAGTATTAGCAGTGAAAAAACGGTTTGCCTGATTTATGGTGATTGAGATCTCTAGCCACGACAATATGACTCACTTCCAAATTCCAATAGCTTGCTTGTGAGGGTAATCCTACCAAGACAAATATGATTAGAACTTATCGGTTCTTGACGTAGGCCTGAAGCCGACAATCGTTTAACATTCGATATTGGTGGATACTCAACTGAAGAATGAAGAAATCTACATTTTTTTTTTGAATGGCAAATTTTATAACACACTAATTCCATCTTATTCTGCACTTGTAAGGATGACACCATACCAGTATACCAAGATGTTAAGAGGGATTTTATATTCTACTTTATCTTTAAAATTTTAAAAAGTTAAAACAAAAGTACAAAACTAACACCTCATTAATTGACAAGGAAACGGCCAGCGAAATAACATTAAATAATAATGTAAAGATTATTCTATTTTCGTATTAAGCTAATAAGACTAGAGGGTGTGGGGATGGGCAAGATGATGTGGAGGCTGGGCATGATGATGATGCCCCTGGCTACACCACCCCCTTGGGGCGGCATAGGGGTTGGGGCGGCAATGGAGGCAAAAAAATGCCGTTGATGCCGGGCCGGATTTTTGAGATTTAATTAAAAAAAAAAAAAAATTACGTGGAGGGGCAGCTTTGGCTTTTGGAGCGGCACCCACACCCTCTAGTCTAATAGGAAAGATCGTTACTCTTTCAAATGTCACATGATCACACAAAAATACATTGACAATATTTTCTAAAAGAACTTAACATTAAAATTTCCAATCTTTAAACAAGAACATGAATTCTTCATTCATATGTATATCATACAAAAAATGACTCAAATATTTCTTGATATTTACATACTCAAGTCATCAAAAACACCATAAAAAAGGCTTCCAACCCATCATCATCATCATCAAAAAAAAAAAAAAAAAAACCTAATTAGTAACATGCAATTGAAGAGGCTTAGGTTGAGCCATAGTTCTTCTCTTCCACAAATTAATCTCTTTCCTAGGCTCTACCTTCACATGACCACCAACCCTAACAAACATATGATCACCAACCCTTTATTCCTTTCCATCACCGGAGCAGACGACGGTATCATAACCTCTTCACCATCACTACCACCGTCACGTTCATCATCAGTATAATAATAATTCCGGTTATCCAACGGTGTAACTTGTGTTGTCCAATCAAAGTTACTAAACGCATCTCTCCCACTCGAAAACCTCTTCATCTTTCCTATACTTGGAACCCTCGAATAATCCAACGACGTCGTTTTACACCCACTGTCGGTTTGATCACTTTCACTGCCCTTTATTTTCCTGCTGCCACCGTGGAATGATAATAATCCCCGTAACCCTAATTTTTTCTTACCCTTTATAACCTTTTGCTCATCTTCTTTGTGTTCTTCTTCTTTTTTATAAGTTGTTACGGGTGTAAACGTCGTCGTTTTGGAGAACTTATTATTTGGTTCGCTAGCGGCGTTGACGGCGGCAGCAGCGGCTGCGAGTTTACGGTAGTGTTTGCACTTGACTTGGCCCATGCATGAGACTCTTGGTGAGGTGGGTTCGTATACTAGAGTGAAAGATGGTTCGTTTGCGACGTCGTTTTTGGTTTTTCGGCGCGATTCGGACGAGGGAACGATGGAGACCATGGGAGCGGTGAAGCCGATTCCTAGGTTGGATTTGTGGGGTTTTTCTGATGGTTTTTTGTCTTTGACTGGGCTGTATAGTTGAGGGTTTTGAAAGGAGACTGATGATGTTGGTTTTGGAAGGAACTTTAAGATTTTGTTTTTGGGCTTTGATGATGGTTTTTGATGTTGTTCCATTGTAACACCTAGTTTGATTTCGCTGTATAAAAACTAGGTGTGGTTCTCACTCTATATGTGATGTGTATGTGTATGTAAAATATGAACAATGATTTTGGTAGAACTTGGTGTGTGTTTATATATTTTTAGGAAGATGTGTATATAGTTATATGAGGAAAGAGAGAGGAAATGAGGTAAGTGGACTGTGGAGTAATCTAGGTTATGGGTCAATGAGGGTAGTTATGCATGTGGTATATTAATATTATAAAGTTTTTGAGTGTAGGAAATAATTAAAACGTTTTGGCCCGGTATATATATATATATTTATATATATATATAGTATATAATTAAAGGGGTCATGTTTAAAAGCATTTTAATAATTGAAATGAAATTGTTTTGTAATTAGAGCTTTTTGGAATTTAAATACATATGTTATACGGCAGTTAAACCTGTTCAACTTAAATTTATGACTTGAATACCAGAGTTATAAGAAAACTAGAGGCGTTTTGAAAGTTGGGTAGGGTTAGACTACAAATGACATATTTTGTAAGAATGATTAAAAATTGATATATAGACATCATTTTTTAGACTAAATAACACCAAACATAACGATTAAAAACACAGAACAATTTATTCAGGCTTAAAAACTTAAAACATCATGCCAAGAATGTGTTTTAAATTGTTGTGTTTTAGATGTGTTTTAAATTACATGGTTATAATATATTACATTGTGTTTAAATTGTTATGTTTAGTGTTTTTCTAGCAAAAACAACTCAAAACATCATACCTAAATCCAAAACATGATGAATACATGTCACTTTTTGATCATTCTCACATTTTCATGAAATATGACGTTTGTACCCGAATCTTTACTTTAAAGTTTTAACATTTGTTTTTGTTGATATCAACACAGTTAACATATACCCCTTCCTTCCCAATTTAAATGTCCTTATTTCTTTTTTTGTTTGTCTCAAATTAAATGTCTTTTCTAAAAATAGAAATGTAATTTTCAATTTTGCCCATAAAAGACAAAACACAATCACCACTTTTGAGAATATTATTATCATTTTACCACATACAAACAAAAGGTTTCTTAAAAAGTGTGTTTTTAAACATGAGACATTTAAATTGGGACGGAGGGAGTAGGAAAGCTTGGAATGTAAGTATCTAACACATTCAAGCATTATAAGCCAATACTAGCTGTGGATTGTTATACTAGATGTTATCTTCATTTCATACATGATAAACCTAAGCTCTTGAATTGCTCCTAAGTAAATTATTCCCAATTTTAATTTGCTTATGAGGCCTTCTTCAATCCAATAACTAAAAACTTTTTTAAGTGCAAATGAGCTTTTGGTGCATTAGTAGCCTATGATATTTCGAGTCTCACCTGAAGTAAAAATCCCTGGGTTGAGCCAAGGTCATTTGATACGGTGACGGGTCAGGTCATCAACGTTGTCTACGTTCGCAGGTGTAGGTGACCTTTTTCCATTGGGTTTCCTACGGACTAGTGTGTTTCTCTCTTCTTTCATGAACTTTCCTCTACTTTCGTCGCCTCTCCCAAAACCATGAGCGTCTCATATAGACCGTCTATGGTCTCTCATGCACCCTCAATCTCCCATCCCCATTAGTTGCCCACAGTCTCTTCAACGTTTGCATTTGTGGGTTGACAGACCACCGTTACATATGCTCAAATATGTCTACTTTACATGGTGTACTAAGTTGAAGACATCATTAGTTATAATTCGTTAATCATGATAACCTAGACATAGATAATCTCAAAGTTTTTAAGGTGACACATTACTCGGCTTCATATTTTTTGAAACACTACTAGAAAAAAGGCCTTTCTTGGTGCGCATTTTATGACACGCGCTCATTTACGCACTTTCGACTTAAAACACCTCCATCGTCTATACTTTTTCATAGCCTTATAAGTGTCGCTGGTACAAAATTGTATTTAGACGTGGTGAAAAGTGGCTTTAGAAGTGATTTTGAATCGCGTCAAAAGTCACCGATGCAGAAGATGAGTATGTTATTAGACATGGTTTGGAAACAAGCTTTAAATGTCATTTTGAAGCACGTCTGAATATATTGTTTTCAAAAATTACAACGGTATAACGAGCCTCTCATACTGCCACTACCATCGATATGATAATTAGCCAAATCCTTCCGCAGTAGTCACTACCTTACCCAATCCCAGCTCCATCATCATGCCACCTTCAAGAAAACCCTAGACGTTGTCAAAATTAAACAGATATGGAGAAGAACTTACTTGATTCGAAAACATCGTTGCCTTACCTAGTCTCACCAGGTATAAACCATGTCCACTAATAGTTATGCAACATATAAAAACAAAATTTAATAGTAGAAAACCATCACCTTTTGGATGATTTCAAGTTCAAATGTGGTAACACTTTACCAAGTACCGGTGTCTTAACGAATCGAATCAATACCTACCACACGATTATCAATACCATTATCGGTATTGTTTTTTATGATTTTCTATCGTTGTGTCAATATCTTTTAGCATACATCACAACTTTGTTTTAAAAGTTTTCCTTTTAGTTACACGGGAGATGTACGCCACATGTATAATATTAATTATTCCCCCAAAATAATTATTTGGGCCCGTATTGTTGTTAAGCGACAAGTTATGGATTTAGATCTCTTCGCTAAAGAGTGTGCCGCTATTTCTACACCCCTATCATTGATGGTTCTCAACCCTGTCACTACACATCATGATCTGTGTCAATATCTTTTAGCGTACATCAAAACTTTGTTTTAAAAGTTTTCCTTTTAGTTACACAAGTCACCTCTATTGCTTAGTATTCTTGTAGAGTGTATTTGTCACAAACACATCCCTAGCTATTTGATTATCTCCCTATCAGTCACATTGTAATCAACGTCACTACCTAGATAAGAAAGAAAAAAATTTAATGCATGTCTTGATTTTATGCTCCTAATTAATCCCCAACACTTTCCACAATTTTTGTATAATTTGGACTAAACAACTTTTAATTTAACTAATCAAATTATTTTACATGCCTTTGTTCCTTTCATAACTCTTAAAAGGCTAAAAGAAACCTATCACTAATTATACAATAAGATTATCACTAACATTTGGGTGGCTTTACCTAGCTAGAAAGCTTGTTTTAACTTTTTTTATATATATGTGTGCGGGATTGTATAAAGTTAAAATATAATAACAAACAAAAAATATAAAATAAAAAGTACTAGTCATATCGAACTTCCTTGAACTTGATATAATAACTATGAACGTGACGGTACATAAAAACAAAATTTAGGGTCAAATTCCACAAGATATTTCGTGTGAAGTGAGTATGTGAGGCTAACTTTAGACAGTATTAAACTAGCGTAGAATAAAAGAGTACGAGCCAGCCTCATTTGACTTGTGACTTATAAGTAGACCTTTATTTCATCCATAAGTAACGTAGATATACTAACAAACAAAAACGTACACCCATATCATATTTGTTTTATAGAGTGCTTGTTTTATTATTATTCAATATAAAATTTGTGTTTATTATTTAAAGACAATCATGCATAACCTAACAAAGTATGACAAACGTTATAAACAAGTCACACGGGCAGATAAAACGACATCCAGAGTTGTCCAAAGTTTTATATAACTTTTCTTTCGATACTTCGTAAATTAGAGTTAAGGACAAGGGTATAAGGGGGTCGGGGCACTCCAACGCAAAAGGGAGCATGGTTAGATTGCCGCATGGCAATACCACCGCCACCCCTCGGCTATCCTTCAAAACTTCACTGTTCGGCAACCACACTTTGAGTGCGCGATTTTGACATGGCAGTGTGGGTTGGGTGGGGCTCGGCAACTTTGCCGGAATGCCCGCCCCTATTAGTGTAATCATTTTCTTACAGAATACGTCATAACGAATTAAATTGATTGACAGTTACCTGAATGATTTATTTGTAAACTTTTGTCATACATCGATGAGATGTACGACCATAATCCATGTTATTTATAGACTTGGTGACAAAGGATTACTTTTATCGTTATCGTTAACAATATGTATTTAATAAAAGTAATTACTTTTTTTCTTGTAAAAAGGTGTTAAGAAATCTAGCCAAATAGACTAAAGTCCTTTAATTTGAGTAATAGCCAAACAGTCTTACATTTTGTTAAGCTATTATTGTCAAAAAAATTCTTAAACAAAAACTAGTTCATCATTACAAATTCAATTGCAAGTAGTATTGTAAACGGTGATTAAACAATGATTGGGTCTATTCCTTCCAACATATAATAAGGCGGATCTAATCAAGTAGAACTCCATATAGGTACAATGTTGATCGGCCGTTACAACTTACAATACTACACTTTTTTTTAAAAGGCAGCACATTAAAAAGAAAGAAAAAAAAAACAAACCTCGCAAGATGCTAGGGGAACAAACAAATTACATGTAGAGTGGATCCTTTTTTTATTCTTATTATTTTAAATATATCCAATTAAATGGGGTTTCTATTTTATTTTATGACTTATTTTGTGTTTGAGGTTGTTTTCAGGATTAATCGGCTTGTAGTAGAGAAGCTGGGCTTGTAAGAAGTTGGGTTGGGCTTGTAGCTGAGTAGCAGAGATGTTGTGACTGATGGGCTTGGGCTTGTTGTTGAGTAGCACAGAAGATTTAAAAGGCCCGACCTTCGCCCGTGTATATCAGAGTTTTGTTTAAGCTAGGAGGGTGTTTGGCTGTCCATCTCCCCCCCTCCTTTTAACTTATGACTTATCTAATAAGTCAAAAGTTAAAACAAAAGTGTTTGAGTAATTGTTTGAAAATGTACTTATTGAAGATTTTGTGCTTTGAAAAGGAGAAAAGAGGGGGAAAGTCATAAGTCACAATTTGTGACTTATGAGATTAAAGAGCTTTTGAGGTGGGAAAAGTTATAAGGAGAAAAGGAGAAGGAGAGCCAAACATGCTCTAGATGGGATACTTCTCTCGAGTCTAGATCTAGATTTGTTGTAATTGTTAGGTTGTGATATTGAGTATCGCTTCGATACTCAGTGTTTGGTTCAGTGAGAAATGGTTTGATGAGAGTTGTATATCTTCTTTCTGATTTGTTGATTAATAAAGTATAGGTATGTGTTTGATGTTGATTTTGAGTGTTATTATTACTTATACTCATATTTTTGATATGGTATCAGAGCAATTGATGCTTTGGTGTGTCGATTTTCGTGTTATCCATTTTCTAGGGTTTTATATGGTCATCATGATTTGGATTATTTTAGGTGAAGAGATCAGGGACTTTATAGTGTGCTTAAACGTGTCGGTTGATTGCAAACCGTTGACCTTGGCATTGTTTTTCTATTCGTTGGGCTTCTGTGGTGTAGTGAACGAGAACGACTTTGGAGCGTATATTAAATGCGCCCCCTAGAAATTGAAAACGAGCGGGACTCCTCCCAACACTCCTTGATGGTCGGCCATGTTTGGAACACTGGTGTAGCTTAACTTTTGTGTGATTGTGTCGTTTGTATTGCTTGTCTTTGTTGATATCTCTGTGTGTGTTCTTTGTTTGAGTTATAATGGTTGTTGATGGAGCAAGTGAAACAACGATTAACAAGTTTAATGCTAGTGATCCTTTATATGTTCATGCTAGTGACTAAAGTAATTTGACTGTTATTCACTGAAGGGTTATGAAAACTAAAATGCCGGAATTTGAGATTGCGGATCTTTGACAAGTCATCACATGTGGCTGTCAAATAAAAGAGATGCATGAAACCTAAGCAAAATCCGCTATCTCACATTGAGGATCCATCAAATGTAAAAAATGGTTTTTACATAAACCAAAAGTAAAAGGAATTTTGTCTGTATCACCAAAAAGACAAAAAAAAAAAAAAAAAAAATCTAACAATCATCATTATATATTTCAAAGAGAACTGCCGTTGCATTTTCGATGGCACTTCAAAAGAATAAAATAAATCTATAACCATTTCATATTTAATTCTCCCAAGCACACTAGTTTAATGCAGTTCAATAGCCAAGTCCATTAGCAAACACTTAGCCCAAAACTTTAATGAGCATCCAGAAGCCCAGTATGCATCCAACAACTAACAAAGAATAGATTTACTCTTTTTTTCCTATACCATGACGAACCAAACCGATACTATCCGAAAAACATTAGTAGGAACAACATTGTACATTTCTATGGGGTTTTAGGTATGATTCCGGACTTCCGGCTTAAAAATGGTTAAAATGGAGTTGTAGTCAAAATAGTGTATTTTTTTTGTTTTTTTATCTTAAGATATATGGAGTGCGGTAACATGTCAGTTTTGTGACAAACCTAAATGCTTTATACCAAACTACATTGACACTGATATCAACACTATTAGAACGGTTTCCGGTATCGTTTTACGGTATTTGATTGACGTAAACAATTGTTGAAATTTTTGTGAACATATTACAACTTTATTTATTTCAGCAAATAGAAAAGGGTATATTTTCATAAGTTTATAATAATTAAGTATTGGAATCAAGTTTATCATTTACAAAATTCTGTAAACTAAAATACAACTAGCATCAAAGATGCTTCAAAATGCAGTCATCACCGATCGGTTGGTGGTGATTGTTGTCCGTGGGATCGGTTCGTTGCAATGGTGCCACCGAAAGAGGGTTTTTTTTTTTGTCTTTTTTTTTTCTTTTTCTAACAGCAACTATTTTAAAGCTTTTATAGTTATTGTTCTTGCTTTTTTCATGAGTGAAATTGTAAATAGTTTATTTGACATTCGAAGTCAGTACAACCACCATATCCACTGGGTGGTGGTAGCGTGGGAGAGTGGTGCGAGAGGATTTTTTTTTCTTATGAAAAAAAATCAAATACCGATCAAAATCATTCATAATCCAACAACCAACCACAACCATCCATCTCACCCTCACCTTTTGCCCCACGCCCATAGAGATCTTCAAGCCCAAAGGGCCACGCTCCTTCAACGCCATAGAGGGGGTGCTGTGTACAAACAAGAACTAAATCAACAGCTAACTAACTTCTAGATGGTTTTGTGAATAACTTTTATTGCATGAACTGCACCGAAAATGACTTGTAAATAAATCCATTTGGCAAGACTCATTCCGTGGGAATTATTTAAACATAAAGTACGAATTTTCCTCCACAAAAGAAAAGTCTTCCAACAACGACTTGCAAAGTCTTCCACTGACTTAATTAACATAGTTTAAGTCTCAACTTAACCAATCATACTTCTCATTTTCTAATAAATTTATAGCTTAATATTTACTTATTATAGTAAGTTGAGGTTGGATGATGAGAAATCAGTGGGCTTTGGGGCTTCATCTCATTTTATTGAGTACTTTTATGGTTGCAACAATTTGTTTGGGTGCTCAAAATTCGACGACACGCTGCCATGAGCGAGAGAGGCTAGCACTGCTCAAGTTTAAATACAGCGTCAAAGATGATTTCAAAATGTTGTCATCGTGGGTTGGCACTGATTGCTGCTCATGGGACAGAGTTCGTTGTGACGGTGCCACTGGAAGAGTTGTTGGTCTTCATCTCAGAGGAGTTGTAAGGGGACTTTCTGTTTCATGTTGGGTAACTGGCACCGCCTCCACCACCGCATCTAGTGTAAACGGCTACTTAGTTGGTGAAGAGTACTACTTAATTGGAGAAGATGTCAGCTCTTCTTTAGCAGAGTTGAGGCATTTAAAATACTTGGACTTGAGCGGGAATGATTTTCAAAGAAGGCGGATCCGGAGTTCATCGGATCCTTGAAAAAGTTAAGTTACCTAAATCTCTCTAATGCAGGTTTTGGTGGTAATATTCCCCATCATATTGGAAATCTTTCAAATCTGAGAGTGCTTGCTCTCAGTACTCTCAGTTCACCACCATACACAGAAACGTTAACCACAGATGATATGGTATGGATTTCTGGCCTTTCGTCGCTCGAGTATCTTGATTTAAATGGAGTGAATCTTAGTGGGGCAAAAAATCGTGACATGGTGCTTTACATGATTCCTTCAGTAACACACTTAAGCCTGTCATGCAGTGGATTTTCAAATGTTGATCTCGCTGGTCCTTTTCTTAATGTTAGTAGAATTCTTCCCAACATCAAATACCTTCAGCTTAAGGACAACGCAATTGAAGGTCGATTTCCATCAGTTTTAACTAACATGACTTCCTTATTATCACTTGACCTTTCAGGCAACATTCTAAATTCATCAATTCCCTTCATGCCTAGCCTTCTAAAGCTTGATCTTTCTAATAATAACCATAGGCTGATTGACCATATTGATATATGGAGACAGTGTAACCTGAAAGAATTGACTGTTTCATCTAGCAATCTTGAAGGAGAATTGACTGGACCATCAAAAAATGCATCCGTATGTTCCCGATATGGTTTAGAGATGTTGGATCTATCTTCAAATGAATTAAGTGGTTTGATTCCAAAATCACTTGGAAGACTGGCAGGTTTAAGAGCATTGCATCTTGCATCAAACAGATTGATAGGTCGAATCCCTGAAGATTTGGGGAGATTAAGATTCCTAGAAGCATTAGACCTCTCTTACAACCAGTTAGATGGTCCCATTCCCACATTCCTTGGGCAGCTAACCGAAATTGACCTTTCTTATAATCACTTGAATTGCTCGATTCCAGAATCCATTGGCAGCATAGCATCTTTAACACATATTAATATAGAATTCAATCAGTTAGCAGGACCAATCCAGCATCTCTAGGAAGACTTGCCATATTAGAAACATTTTTGGCGTCTTCAAATTTGCTAAATGGGACTATTCCAGTTCTAGTTGGGCAACTCACCAACCTCAATTCTCTAGACCTCTCAAATAACTCTTTAGAAGGAGTAGTTTCTGAAGCCCATTTTTCAAACCTTTCGATGTTGGAGCACTTGGATTTAAGTTTAAATAGAAATTTAACACTCAAAGTTTCACGTGAGTGGATATCTCCATTCCAACTGAGAACTGTTTGGCTTCGTTCTTGCAAGATAATAGATGGGTTTCCACAGTGGTTGCAAACGCATAGGAAGCTAGAGGAGTTGGTGTTGTCTAATGCTAGCCTACATGGACTTTTACCAACATGGTTGCAGAAGATGGCAGCCATTGATTACTTAGATCTCTCAGACAACAAACTTGGTGGAACTTTGATAAACATTCCTTTTAGCAAACATATCGGCGTTTTGTTTCTACAAGATAACCTTTTCAATGGGTCAATTCCAAGGTCACTGTGCAGAGGAACCAGGTTGGCATATTTTGATGTTTCCAACAATAGGTTATCCGGAAATATTCCCGATTGTGTAGAGAATCTACAAAATATGAAAGTGTTCAAACTGAGTTCAAATCGGCTATCTGGAGTCCTTTCAAGTTCTTTAGGAAATTTTTCATCATTGAGATGGTTAAAACTAAATGACAATAACTTTGGTGGCAAGCTTCCTCAAGATTTAGGGAACTTGATATCCTTAAAAGTTTTGGATTTGGGTAATAACGAGTTCTCTAGAAACATACCACAAAGGATTGGAGAAAATCTTACAGATTTGGTGGTCCTCAGGTTGCATAAAAACTACTTCACAGGAAGAATTCCTCAATCTTTGTGCAAATGTTCAAATCTTCAAATTTTAGATGTCGCACACAACAACTTAACAGGATCCATCCCTCTTTGTATTGGAAAGTTGAACGGGATGATCAAGGCAAGTGAACAATATCTTGATTATGGAGATGGCAGTGATGAGACTCTGTTTCAGGTCATGAAAGGAATAGAACTTGAATATACAAAAACTCTGAGTTTAGTTTTTAACATGGACCTTTCAAGCAATAAACTTACAGGGCAGATCCCTTCGGAGATAACTACACTTATCTTGTTAGTGGGTCTCAATCTGTCTCATAATCACCTCAATGGGAGTATTCCGGATAGCATTGGCAACATGAAAGCATTAAATTCTCTCGATTTCTCAAACAACCATTTAACCGGGACGATCCCTCCAAGCATGGCAGCTTTGAATTTTTTGAGCCTTTTGAATCTGTCACACAACAACTTGTCAGGAAGAATTCCAACAGGAAATCAATTGCAAACACTTAACGACCCATCAATGTATGCTGGTAACAGGGATCTATGTGGCGCACCTCTGCCAACTAATTGCTCCAATCATGAAAACCCACCAACTACAAACAAGAAGAACGAAGATGCTGATCAGCTAAAGAATTTCTGGTTTTATGCAGACATAATGTGTGGATTTGCAACAGGTCTTTGGGGTATTATTGGAGTCTTGTTGTTCAAGAAGCAATGGAGACGAAAGCTTTTTATGATTGCAGAGGTAGCCATGGACAAGGTAATCGTCGCAGTTGCAGTGAAAGTTTCCAAGATTAAAAGGGGCAGAGAAGCCAAGTAGATTCTTAGAAATCATGTATCTATCTATAAAAATTATGATTTTGCTTTTTCAATAATTCTGTTATGTTTGTATCATATGCATATATAAAGAACTGCCATGTATCAGTTCGTAATATTAGGAGGTGATTGTTTTACCTTTTATTCATTTATCCTCTCCAAGTTTATCACCTCTGCATGACCTCTTGGCCAGCACCACCACTATAGACACAACAGTATCATCAATTCATCATCACCAGCAGTCCAGCACCACCACAAGCCTTCCCATCACGCATAGTATCATTATCACCACATTTGAAGCTCTACTAAAACAGTCAACAAGGATATGTTATATATCTAGCAAACAGAGACAACAGGAGTAACCTCACCGTGCTACAAAATAAATGGGGTGATAATATTTCAAGTTTACAGCATTATTTACAGAAAGTCATAAACTATCTATTCCAAAAAAGTTAATTATTTGTCAAAGAACTTGCAAATTACATTTTTATGAGAACATATACATAGTTTAATAAATATATCAATAAAAAACTGCAAAGTCACTAGTAAGTTTACAGCTTACTTGAAACTGGTTGGCTGTAATGGTGCCACTGGACCTTCTTTATCACTTGATTAATTTGTTAAGTAATTCAACTCTTTTAAATAATACAAACTCTATCCTACCAAATAAGTCCATATCACAATGGATGACCTTGACTGAATACGTTGACTAAAGAAAACCAAACCAATACTTGTTTGCTTGTGGAGGTAATAACATGCAGTTCATATAGATATGTAGTTATCAAGAGAGAGGTAAGGTATTATGTTTCTTTCTCGCAATATATTCAAATTCAATAAAAAGGGAAGAACTCGCCAGTCAAGCATTTCATCGAACATATGGGGGCATTAAGTTTCTTGCTATGAGGAGAACTTGAATTGTGTCAGTTACACGTACATAAGTTGTAGCAGTTTTGTTATATAGTAAAAGGTAATAATAATTATTTCCTCTATCACACTAACACTTCATTTGAGTTTATAACTTCACTTCTGGCTTTGATGTTCAGCAAGATCATTATATTATTGTGTGTTTTATGCTCAGCAAGTTATATGACCTAGCTATGTTTTATATCCAACAAGATCATCATGATGTGTTTTACGTTCAGCAAGTTATATGATCTGCTGTGTTTTATGTTCAGCAAAATCATCATGTTGTGTTTTATTTTCACTATACACTAAGATCTGTATGTCAATTACATAAAACACAACAAGTTTTAATGGGTAGTTAACATGAGTTTAAAACACACAGAAAATACAAATGACGATTGTATTTTTTTATTCAGAAGTTGCAGGCGTATTATATGGAAAGATTTGAAAGCAATCCCTTAGGGTGGACGGGCGCTACCAGAATTGGGCACGTACCTACTACCAACACGGTAACACCGCCGCCACCCGTGCTGGTAGTGGTCCCGTGAACCGTTTGCTGGTTCTAGTTAACGGGCTGGTAACCATTGATAAAAATTGCAACGGTCGTTTTTTAGTATTATTTTATTGCTTTTTGACCTTTTGAATGAATTTAATATAAAACTGTAACAATTTTTTGACCGTTAATCTAATATAAATGGTAAATCCAAATCCAATCCCTCCCCCACTAAACCGTTAATCAAAATAATCAATTGTCCAGATTCAAGTTGATCACAAATGGCAAACCAAAACCCAAATCCTAATCCAATCCCGCCCCCACTAAACCGTGTGCGAGCATCAATCTGGAGCTTGGAGGATGAACTCGCCTTGGTGAATAGCTATCTTTATGTTCAAGAGCAAGGACCCCAGCGAAGGCAAAGTTTTTGGAAAGCGGTTGCCACAAGATTCAATGAACAAACGGGTGAAAACAATCGTTCAACGGACGCGATACATGGAAAGTTTGTATCTTTAAAGGCGAAGTGCGTAGTATTTCAACAATTAGTCATTAATTGGATGCACCACAATCCGGCTTTAAACGAAGATGGATGGATTGAAGAAGCCCGTAACGAATACCGAAACCTATACAATGATAACTACCCGAGGGTCGAGGTTTGGAGAGCTATGAGAGGACGTATAATAATATTTTAGGTGTTTCTACTATTTATTTTACGGTTTTAAATAATGTTTGATGTCATGTATTGATGTTATTTTATGGAATATTATGTTATTTTATTTTATTTAGTTTAATAATATGTTTAATTACCGTTCCTTAAAAAAATAATAAAATATAAACATTTCAGTGAAGTGAATCAGTGGAGTGCTGTCTACAAAAAAGTGAATCAGTGAAGTAAATCAGTGAAGTGATGTGACAGTGTATAATTGGTTAAAATCAGTGAAACAAAATTGATATTCTAGGAGTGCCCCTTAAGCCCTTAAATCTCTTATAATGATTATGAGATTAAGTTTAAAAAAATGAATATTTATATAATTACTTTATTGCCCTTTTTATTAAAATAAAACTCTGCCACGTGTCACTCTTACAAGCTTTTTTACCCTTCTCACGAAAAAAAGCTTTTGTACCCAAACCTCTACATATATATATATATATATATATATATATATATATATATATATATATATAGGGTAGGGATCATACGAGAACCAACTTTAGGGAGAGAACCAACTTTAGGGAGAGAACCAAGGAACCAATGTGAACAAGGGGCATTATTGTAAATATTCATCTCCATATAAAACCCCAACTCATCCCTCCATTCTTCATTCTGCATATTCAAATATTATTCTTCTTCTTCTTCCCGTACTCTCTACCTCCACCGCCCGTCACCATAACCGCTTGTCTTCCACTGATCATCACCATAACCATCTACTGCAGCGACATCACGAACTCTTGCTCATCATCTTCTATACTCGATTGATTGAATAATACTTAATCGAAAGAAGCAGATCCAACAATGGAGTTAGAATTGAAAGGAATATTAATCGATCTAAAAACCTCAAAACCTCAAAACCTCATTGTCGGATCAATCGCATCTTGCTTCTATCGATCAAGTAACATGTCCTGAACTTCAACTCATTCTATCATTGGATTGCATCTAAATTATATTGGATTCAAGCAGTTGATATTGAATCTATTTAAAAAAATGTTGCAAATCAAGGGGTTAGGTTAATAAGTAGATATCAATGGTTACAAAACCATTATTTTGTTAGTCAATTAGTGAGTAATGTTCAGGATTGCTTGAAGAGTTGAAGGCATCTGTTATGTAACATGCATAGTGACTCAAATTTTACATAACATTTAATTTAGGCATGTTTGTTATTTTTTTTATCTGTTTTACCATAATGCACATGTGCATTTATTGCATCTGTCTTTGAATCCGGTCGGCATCGACATGGATAAGCTTTGATTCCTTGTGGAGGCGATCGTGAGTGAAGGAAAGGAGTTCGGAGACGTACGGTTGTTGAGAGACGGATGCTAATGGCAGTACTTCGGCCATTGTTGTTGATGGAGTTATGGTCTCCATGTTTGTTGATTGTTTTTTATCCCTTTGTTTTCTGATTTGAAACAAGAACTGGACAGATCTGTGTGATGATCGAATTTAGGTATGTTTAAGTTATGGTCTCCATGTTTGTTGATTGTTTTTTATCCATTTGTTTTCAGATTCGAACCAGGAACTACTGGACATTTCTGTGTTTTGGCTAAATTTAGGTATGTTTGAGTTATGGTCTCCATGTTTGTTGATTGTTTTTATCCCTTTATTTTCTGAATTGAATACGGAATTAGATAGATCTATGTTCTGATTGAATTTAGGTATGTTTGAGATATGGTATCCATGTTTGTTGATTGTTTTGACCCCTTTGTTTTCTGATTTGTACAGAAATTGGACAGTTCTGTGTAGTGATTGAATTTAGGTATGTTTGTTTTATATTTATCTGTTTTACCATAAGCATGTTAAAGTGGTGCCATTTCTTGATATGTGCATGTGAATTAAGAATGTTAATGCACATGTGCATAACATAGTTGCTAATGATAAAAGTAATTTTAATTCACATGTGCATTTATAGTGATATCATTATGGTCATTCACTATAACGCACACGTGCATATGTTCTGGTCTAGAGTAATTGAGACGCGTTATAGGAATAAGAATTATTGGGGCTTAGTTCCGTTTAATAATTCCTTGACAGGATGTTGGAGGTCGATTGTCAAACTTCTTAATTCTTTAATCCTGCAAAACAGAAGCCTTTCTCTTTTCATTAAAGGCAACGTGGGTGATGGAAGCGATATCAGATTCTGGCTAGATTAATGGAGTGGAGATCAACTACTCAAAGACAAATGGCCGTTATTATTCGCGATTTTGCCTGACAAAAAGAGTTCGCTGCAGGAAGTATGGGACAAACATGCAGCAGAAAGATTGGAATGGTTGAGAAGTCCAAATTAACTTATTCAGATGATTTTGCTGCTAAGTAGTATTCGCTTGAGTTCGCGCCGAGATACTTGGATATGGGAAGGTACAACAGATGGTTTATTCACATTTAAAGACTGCAGGAACAAGTTGTACTCGGCTGCAGCAGATAGCCGAAAACTGCACATGAGCTGGTCGTCTTGGGTCCATCTAAAAGTTAAAGTCTTCTCCTGGGGAGCTGAAATGGAGTGGCTACCAACTAAAAAGGCTATATCGAGAAGGAATGTTCAGTTCAACAATGTTTCCCGCGTTCTTTGTGAGTTGGTTGACGAAACTGTGGAGCATATGTTTACGGGTTGTGGCTTCGTGTTTGATGTTTGGTTGATTGTTGGGAATTGGTGCAGGTTACCTTCGATTAGAAGTTTGTAGGTAGGTGGTTAGTGGTAACATAGATGGTTTGTAATAAGGATTTTTTTTATGTTATCAGTTGTTTTATTGTGTTGATGGTTTGGTAGAAAATACATGTAATTGTATAATAAAAACAGACGGGTACAAAAAAGTTTGTTGTTTGAAGGATGATGCATGCACATATGTATATTGTGGATGGTCTTATATGGTGGTTGATAGGTTGATTATGTTTGTGATTACTATTTTGGTGTATGTAAATTTGTATGATAAGGAAATTGAGATATGCACATGTGCACAATTAAAATTAAACCCCCTCACCATCAAAAAATCTGAACTCACCACCCAATCCCCCCAAAAAAACCTAACCCCTTCCCACCATACCTAAAACCTAAGCCCTGAAGCTAAACCACTCGAAAAACCTAGCTATATTAGTGAAATGCACATGTGCATGCAGTAAACGTTTCTTATTTTATAGTTCTTATATAGAGTTGTTTTAAGTTTATTAATGTTTGTTGTCCTACATTTGTCTTATTTTTCAATTTATGTTATAATATGCATGACTACGCAATTGACGAGTTCGAGTGTATTTTATATATCTCTTCGCATCCATTTGATGATCATTGAATAAATTTTTTCACTCCTTACATCTCATATCGCGTCCATTTAATAATCATTTCATTATGGTAATCGACAATGTATTCAAAATTGTGCTAATTTAAGAATGAAATGCACATGTGCATACTGTGTATTTTTGTATATATAACAGAGAAATGCACATGTGCATCAGGGATGACGTCATATGACTTCACATCAGCCATTTTTTTATTTATTTTTATTTTTTTAATTTTTTTTCGAAATACTAATACTAAATAACCATTTTGGTGTTTTTACTTTTTTATTTTTTTAAGTTATATAATTTTTTTTATTTTTTTATATTTTTTGATTGAGGGTTTTTGTAGACACCCTTCATATTTACAAAAATGCCACCTGTTCACACTGGTTCTTTGGTTCTCTCCCTTAATGGTGGTTCTCAAATGATCCAAATCCTATATATATATATATATATAAGATTTGGATCATTTGAGAACCACTATTTAGGGAGAGAACCAAAAACCAAGTGTGAACACAAAAACCCCTCCACCAAAAAAAAAAAAAAAATAATAAAAAAATTATATAACCTAAAAAAATAAAAAATAAAAAAAGTAAAAACACCAAAATGTTTTTTTAGTGTTAATCTTTCTGCAAAAAATAAAAAATAAAAAAATACAAAACAAATAAAAAAACAAAAAAATGGCTTTTATTACGTCATGTCTGATGCACATGTGCATTTTGCTGTTATATATATACATACATATATCGTATGCACATGTGCATTTCACTATTAGAGCACACTTTTGAATAAATTATCAATTACCATAATGAAATGATCATTAAATGGATATATATATCGTATGCACATGTGCATTTCACTATTAGAGCACACTTTTGAATAAATTATCAATTACCATAAAGAAATGATCATTAAATGGACGTGATATGATATATAAGGTGAAAAAATTTTTATTCAATGATCATTAAATAGACTCAAAGTGCATTTCACTATTATAGTTAGGGTTTTTTCATTAGTTTAGCTTTAGGGTTTAGTTTTTAGGTATGATGGGAGGAGGGTTAGGTTTTTTGGGGGATGGGGTGGTGGGTTTAAGTTTTTGGGGTTGGTGGTGAATAAACTTAAAAAAACCTCTATATAAAACTATAAAATAAGATAATTGTACTACATGCACATGTGCATTTCACTATTATAGTTAAGTTTTTTAATGGGTTTAGTTTTAGGGTTTATTTTTTGGGTATGATGGAAGAGGGGGTATCTTTTTGGGGGGATGGGATGGAGCGTTTTGGTTTTTGGGGGATGTGGGGTTAGTTGCACATGTGCATTTCACAATTTGGGGGGGGGGGGTTGGGGGTTGTGGGGATGGGGGGTTTAGGTTTTTAGGAGGTGAGGTGGGTGGGTTTAGGTTTTTAGGGGGTGGAGGTGGGGTTTTTATGTTTTTTTGTTTGTGTTCACACTGGTTCTCTAGTTCTTTCCCTAAAGTTGGTTCTCGTATGATCCCTACCCTATATATATATATATATATATATATATATATGATTAGGTTCTATTGAAAACCATGTTGAGTTGGAAGAACCATAGAAACCATCCACAACCATTGATCAAAGTAATCAATGGTTGTGATTGATCTAGATATTTTTAGGCATAAATGTAATTATATTATAGATGGAAGGGCTAATTAGTAATTAATAATATTAAATCATTAATATCATTGTCAGTCTCTCTCTCTCTCTTTCTTCAATTCAAATATCATATTATATACTAGCTTTTATCCTGGGAGTGTCCTGGGTTGAAATATCTAATATAACATAATAAAATATCTAATATGACAACATAATTAATGATTTGCCAATACATGATTAATGAATAATAATATTATTATTATTATTATTTATTTTAAACAAATTTCTGCCATAAGTTATCATATTCAAATATAAAAAAAAAGGAATCTCTGCCTATGAAGTTATGTTTATCGTTTGTGATTTATTTGTAGAGTAAAATATATTTGAAAACAAAACCCCACAAAAATAGTTGTTTTTTTTCTCCATTTTTTATATAGCACTATGGTACTCGTTGGAAAGATAATAAAACGCTCGTTAATTTGGTGTAATTTTTTTTTCTTTAAAAAATCTCGTATATAAAAGATATTAACGTTTAAAACTTATGGGAGGAAACCTTAGAGAGAAAATTTAATTTTGTTTTTAAATTCTTATCTTTTCCTAAAATAATTATAATAATATATATAGATTTATTAAAAAAACTCAAAAATTAAAAAATCCTACATGATGCCACGTGGCACATTCAAGGAGGGGTTGAGGCCTCCATTAAATGCCACATCATCAAAGTTCAATTCTTTTATTATAAGTTATAGATTCATCTCTCTCATAATTCCCTCCCACCACAGAACAACAATCCCCTCACCACCCATTTGAAATCGATCAGATCTAGACTAAGAGAAAGAACACCAAATAGAGGAGAGAAAGGGAACTGAAGAGGGAAAACAAGTAGAGAGAAGCAATCGGAGAAACGACGACGGCAGTAGCGATGTTTGATGTAATGGGTCCCAATCGGGTCAGACCCAACTACGGAGGCGACGACATTAGGGATGTTTTGATGTTGGTTATGGTTGTACAGGTTTGGTGGTGTGGTTCTCGGAGGTTGAGGTTAGGGTTACAGTGGTTATAATGGTTCTCGGAGATGGTGATGGTAATAGGTGATGTTGCTGACGGTGGGTGACAAAGGTGGTGGTGAAATGGAAGCTTTGGTTGAAAACATTCCATTTAGAGGATGTTTGGTAACAGGTCTTTTGCTGTTGTTGGTGGTTTATGGTGGGGGTAAAGGTGGACGGTGGCGAAAGGAGGCGGTTTTGTTGGTGGTTTATGGTGTCGACGATGGTGACGGTGGTTCAGAGGGTTTTTTGTTTTGTTCAGAAGAAGGTGCTGGGAGGCGGTGGAAGGGAGGCGGTGGTTGGTACGTAGTCATTTTCTGTTTTTGCTAGTTTCTAATATTTTTTAAAAAACAAGATAAATAACAATAAAATGGAAGTTTAACTGACACACTTGACGGGGAACTATTTGTGTTAAAGGTTATGCCAACTTTACCGACGTGTTTCTGATTTACACACTTGACAAGGACGCCTTCATGGTTAGTTTACGATTTGGTTTTATCGGTTGTAATAGAAGTTATAAGATAATTATAGTTTGAAAACCAACGCCAATTAAATCGGCAGAATTGATTTTTCAATTATCTTAACTTCTTAGTTTATATTACCTTTTCAAAATAATAAAAAAGGTTTGGTTGATAAGTTATAACTCTCCTATATGAGGTTTTTCTTATATTTCCATCAAACGCAAAGTGGCGTTTGTTTTTTGGATTTACACATATGTTTTTGAAGCGTGTGATATGCACTAACACCAATGTAATTAGGAAAGTGTTTATTTAACTTTTTATATAATATTTTCGTGGTCTATCAATCTCCAAGAACACAAATGTTAATTTTAGGTTCTATATGTTTTGTGATATTAAAATAGGATTTTTTTCACACAAAAACACAATTTGTGACTTTTTTTTAAATAATGAAGGTTTTATAGTTCTATTATATGAAGATGATAATTTTGATATGTTTGCAGGAAGATTACATAAATATCATTTCTTTACAAATCTAATGTGAATTGCATATATGTAGTGCAATTTACACTGGTGTAAGTTCGACAGTAAATATACCAGATCTTTTATTTGGAGGTGTCATGTAGCGATCCCTAAGGAATTAGGAAAAAATATGTGGGACAAAGCGTCGGCTAATTGGACCTGGCGAAAAGGCTGCGAACCAAAAGAATAAGCACCACCGCCAATGCAAAACGTGCTATGAATACATAACCGACCATGACATAAGGAACTGCCCACTGAAGAACCAAGACGAATAAGAGTAGGTGCTTGTGGAAAGTTACCCCCTACTTTATTTTGTTTTCGTTTTTTTGTTTTGTGGTGTACGGTCAATACGTTTGGGTCCGCACATATATATCATGCGTGGAACTAGCTTTTTGACCAGGTTTTTTTGTATGTTTTGGATGGTTGATGTTTTGCATGCTTGTATATTTTTAGACAAGTATGTATGGGGATGTAATAAGGGGGGTGCTTTTTTTTGACAAAATTGCAGAAAACGTCCTTTATGTTTACCCAAAGTTGCAGGTTTAGTCCTTTAACTTTAAAAGTTGCAGGATACCTCCTTTATCGAAGTTTTGGTTGCAGGAAACATCCTTTAATGAACTTTTGGTTGCATAAAACGACCTTTACCACTAACGGTGTTAAATTATCCTGTTAAGTTACCCTCACATGCCAAGCATGTGAGGGTATTTTCGTCAATTGAGCTGTTAAGTTACCCTCACACCCAAACACCCTCTTTGTCTGCCTTAAACTCACACCCAAACACCCTTAAGTGAGCTGTTATACCTGTAACCAAACACCCCCTGATTTGGACTACCTATAAAATCCTTCCTTCTTCTCTCTTACCTGTAAAACACACAAACAACACACACTCATGTGTGTGTTTCGACAAGAGCAGCAGGGTCACCGGACCATCTCCGGCGAACCACCTCCGCTGCTGCCGGTCACCATCTCCGGCGAACCACCTTCGCCGCCTTCCTTTATTTCCGGTAAGTTCTCCATCTCCGTGAACCCTCCTCCTCCTCTGTTCCAGGTCCACCGACCTTATTCTTCTGCTTCGAAACCCGATAATATCAAAATAACTCTCCTATCTTCTGGTAACCATCATCGAACCACTCACCAATCTAAACCATGAAACCATCTCATATATTCGTAGCCGATTTAAGTTACAGTTATTATTGGGATTGCACTCATTTTTTTCTTGACCGAGGACTTTGAGAAAGCATCTCATATATTCGTAGCCGATTTAATCAATCTGTTAACTTTTTTCATTACATTTATAAATTATTCGTATTTATTTGAAACAATTATGTTGCGGACAGATGTAGTTGATTATTGATGAATGCTCAATTTCCTTGGTAAGAAGTTGTTGTCTGGTCTCAGTTAGGACTATGTTGAAAATCTTCATCTTTCACATACTTGTTTATAGTTGAGATATGGAATCACTTTACTTGAATTTGGATGTAAAGCAATCATATATTTAGTGCCTTGTTTAGCTGATACATGAATAATTATTAAATTGCATAAAAGGTCCTTTAAATACAAATTGACGAAAATACCCTCACATGCTTGGCATGTGAGGGTAACTTAACAGGATAATTTAACGGCGTTAGTGTAAAGGATGTTTCCTGTAACAAAAACTTCGATAAAGGAGGTATCCTGCAACTTTTAAAGTTAAAGGACTAAACCTGCAACTTTGGGTAAACATAAAGGACGTTTTCTGCAATTTTGTCTTTTTTTTTTTTTTGTAAATACAACAGTGTTTTAAAGTTTTTTGTAAATAGTGCAGGATAGTAATGTTAAACGGTAATGTCAACATTTTTTTCCAGAAAAGTAGTGCAAGCTAGTAATGTAAAATAGTGGTGTGAGGAGGGGGGGGGGGGGGTCTTACATAAGTGTAAAAGCTAAGTAAAGTATGGTACCCGCGCAAAAAAAACACGATCTGTATTTTGTGTGTTTACGCTACATTGAAGCTGTAAAACGTTGAATTTTTGGATAAGGTTGACTGGTTAACTAATGATAAAATCTTACATCAGTGTAAAAGCAAAGCTCGGTTAATATTTTTAAATTGGGGGCCACCATACACCAGTTTAATAGCAAACACAAGTTAATTGCACCAGTCTTTTTGTACCCTAACATTGAAGTAAAAAATACATAAAACAGATCATGGACCAAAAACACCAGTGTAAAATAACATCCAAGGTAACAGTTCCTAAAACACATCATATGTACATAGTAGGATTTTTTAAATGGGGGTGCCACCACACACCAGTGTATTAGTAAAACACAAGTTAATTACACTAATCTTTTGTAGCCCTAGACAAAGACACATAAAAAACAACACCAAAATTTTTGAAGCAAAAAACATGGAATAGATCGAGGGAAGGGGGGTGGGGGTAAAACACCAGTGTAAAATAACATTCAAGGTAAGAGTTCCAAAAAACATATTATATGCACACAGCAAGATTTTTAAGTTTATGTAAACAAATTAAAAAAAAGTTAGTGTTTCTTACACCAGTGTAAAATCACGGTCTCGGTTAATATTTTTTCAAATTAGGGGTGCCACAACACACCAGTGTAATAGCAAACACAAATTAATTAGACCAGTCTTTTGTACCTCCAGACAGAGACACATAAAAAAACAACACCAACATTGAAGCAAGAAACATAAAACACACCAGGGGGGACAAAAACCCTAGTGTAAAATAAAATTCAAGGAAACAATTCCCAAAAACACATTTTATATGCACACGGTAGGATGTTTAAGTGTATGTAAACAATTTTGCCAACCTTGGAGATAAGTACCACTGTGTTTTTTTTTTCTTTTTGCATTTGTTCAAAACACACACATAAGTACATGTGCTACGTCAGTGTAAAAACACGTTAGTACCATTGGGACAATTACACAGAATACATAAGATATACGAAGATAGACAGTACATGTGTTTTTAAACCAAAAGCACCATCACAAACTTGTTTTTTAATCCAAAAGCTACCCAGACATATTATCTATGAACTACAAATTTGTTTTTTTTCCATAATTACAAACTTATCGCCCCTTCCCAAACGCGATTTTGAAAATGTTGGTCGCCGACGGCAAAATATTCGTCGTATATCGCTTCCGCAAAGCATTCACCTGAGCCTGTTTCTGCAAAGCATCCACCTGAGCCTGTTTCCGAACGCAGGTATGGCATTTTCGCACACAACCAGTGGCGACCCTCAAACATGACGTAACTGTAATTTAAGTAAGGGGGAGGTTTTTTGTCAGTTTTCCCCTATCTTTACACAAATGTAAAACGCAGCATATGGGAGGGGAGGTACTTACGGATAATGGTCCGTTGGGTCAATGGTATGTTCCACGAGGCGTGACTTATCAGAATGCTTGAACAGGTTTCGGATGTTGATTTCTTCTTCGCTGTTTAGCCAGACATGCAACCTAGGAGCCGTACCCTCGACCTACCGGGGCGTGCAATTGGCTTACTTGCATTTTCACCAGGAACGTCGGGACCTTGGTCGTCGGAAACTAAAACAGATTCACTCGACGAGGGAAACCCAGACGCTATGGACAAGTTACCCTGATGTAAATACTAAATAAATAAAATTTTTGTTATGGGAAAAATCGCAGAAAACGTACCACATTTAGCCCTCGCACCCTTGCCATTCGCTGGGCGAATGTTATCTGCAGTGCCCGTCTCAACATGACCCCCGCCAAACCCCGTGTCAATCCCAAGCTAAAGGTAGGTTGGCTACAATCATTGCGGACCGTTTCTTCCTTATTCGCCACATCCATTTCAAAGGAGCACGCCAGTGTAAGCTGTGTCAGGCCAAGGCTAAAGCTTTGGTTGGCTTGCTTCACTAGTCGCATTATCTTAGCAACAACATCTTAGTAACTAAAGATAACATCACAGTAAAATATAGTTTTTTCCAAGGAAATCCACACACACACATACTTGTTTTTTTGTTCCAGATTGGTGAAAGACCAAACTTCAACAACTGCGTATTCAGTTCATCAACAATTGAGGTCTTTGTTTTCGACTTGGTCACTGACCCATGAGCGAGTAGCGACGCAACAACATGAAATCACATGAACACGTTGCATCTTGCCACCCTTTCTAGCCTGCGTGTTGAACATCTGCGTAATGATGTTTGGGCACTTTGGGTCATACAAACAAAAACAACATGCAATAGCGCAAAAAACCAGGGACAATTACATGTTACAAGAATTCAAATATATTATATAATTTCTCATACCGGAGGTTTCGCTTAATGCATCACCCACGACTGAAAGTGATATATGCTTCCTCTTGGAACTTCTGGACCAGCAACCATGCCTTAAAATCACTTTACACAGGTGTAAAAAAGGAAATTAGTACATATTAACAGTAACAACAACAAAAAAAGCCCAAATACAGTATATAACAAATCTAAGAACCACAAATCACAACAACAACAAAAAAAGCCCCAAAAATTGTAATTATAGACAATAAACCCCCAAATCACTCCAAAACTTGTAAACCCCCAAATCGCATAAGAAAAAAAACGCACAACTTATTTTTTTCTGGGAAGGACAAACCCCTATGTAAATCAATGGCAACACACAGAGGATGTAAAACACAATAAAAACAGGGATGATACATAAAAACAAGAACTATGTTACAAAAACCAACACTTACATTTTTTCTTCTTTTCAAATCCCTGTCTCTATATGTAATGCGGTTGTAAAATCAAAAGATCCCTATCTTTTTTTCGTAGATTATTCCGATTGTTTCTTCGTAGCAACAAAGGACAGGAGAGGGGTGGGGTGGGGTTTGTAATCGATGTTTACAGAAAGGGGAGGTGGAAGGGTTTGAGTCTGTGGGTTTGATTTTTTGAAATGAATTTTGGTTTGGGGAGAGAGAAAGAGAAAGTGACGGGGATGATGGATTGTCAGGAGGGAAGGAAAAAAGGAAGAGAGATGGTTATACAAAATTACCTTCATACCCCTTCATGACTATTTTATTATTATCTTTATTTAATAAAATAATAATGGGTGGAAAAAGACAAAATACACATGTGGCATAATATGAACCATTAGATCATTGAAGATCAATGGTTGTAAGTGGTTCCCGGTGTTCTTCCAACTCAACTATATTCTCGTTTTACCCTTTCCCTATATATATATATATATATATATATATTAAATGCGCCCTCCTAGAAATTGAGCACGGGCCGGGACTCCTCCCAACACTCCTTGATGGTCGGCCATGTTTGGAACACTGGTGTAGCTTAACCTTTGTGTGTTTGTGTGGTTTGTATTGGTTGTCTTTGTTGATATCTCTGTGTGTGTTCTTTGTTGTGAGTTATAATGGTTGTTGATGGAGCAAGTGATACAACGATTAGCAAGTTTAATGCTAGTGATCTTTTTATATGTTCATGCTAGTGACTAAAGTAATTTGACTGTTATTCATTGAAAGGTTATGAAAACTAAAATGCCTGAATTTGAGATTGCGGATCTTTGACAAGTCATCACATGTGACTGTCAAATAAAAGAGATGCGTGAAACCTAAACAAAATCCACTATCTCATATAGAGGATCCATTAATGGTCATAGGGTGAAAGGGCGTGAAATGACATATGATCGTTACGTCAGTGTAGGGGGTATTCCCATCCAAGGTCCAAAAATCCTTAGGGTGGTGATGGCGTGGAGGAGGAGGCGTTGTCTCTTTTTCTTATATTTTATTCAAATAACAAATCAAATAGATATAATAAAAAAACATTTAGATTAAATAAAACAATTACATTACATAAAATAAAAAAACCTAAAATAAAAAGACTTAATTAAAAAAAGCATTCTAACATATATTTAGGGGTGAGCATTTCGTGGTTCGGACCCACAGGAACCCTGGACCCGACCCGCGAGAACCTTAGACCCGAACCTTTTTAAATATATGGGTAGGTTTCCGGTTCTAGATTTATATGAATTATCGGTTCGGGTCGGGTCGGTTCCAAACCCATGGTTCTAATATAAGAACCACAAGAACCGTTTGTATTTATATTAAAAAATAAAAAATAAACTTTTATAGTCTTTTCACTATTCGTTTTTACGTGTTATTGTAATCGATTTCATGTAATGTTAATACAATTTTAAAGATATTATTTATAAGAATAATAAAGTATTTTTCTTGAAATATTTTTCAGCTTGATCTATAGACATAGATGTGATATATTATATAATATATATTATATCCAAATTTGAAGTAAATATTTATGTATGTCGCTCTGATATGTATGTGTGCGTGTATTTATGATGTATACATAACAGATTCACAAAACATTTCGAGTGACGAGAATGACAAAACTGTTACGAAAACATAAGTCGAGAAACGAAAAGTGATTTAAAAAAGAAACGCATGGGCTATTGTTAGAACCACTGTTGTAAAATAAGATCTCGAAGGCCGAGTACTCCCCGAGTAATCGCTATAATTTAGGGTTGTCGAGGCCAAGTAGTCTAGGCCTTGCCGGGTACTCCCGTGTACTCCCGACTAGGTCGAGAACTCCCGAGTACTCCGACTCCGACTATGGAGCACCTAGCAACTTTTGCAACATTGGTTAGAACCATAAGGAGGGATTATTTTACGAGCATGGTAAAAGAATAGGAATATGTAATCCTCTAAAAGTGACTATTACATTAAAAAGGTTCTAGAGGGTCAGACCCTTTACCCGACCCATCAGAACCTTTAGGACCGGAACCATATAGCCTTTTTAAGGTTCGGTTCGTGGTTCCTAATTTCACAATAAAAGGGTATGCGGTTTTGGTGGGTCCGGGTCGGGTCGGGTCGGTTCCAGACCCTTTGCACAGCCCTACATATATTATAGTTTTACAAGATTTGTTGTTTCATGTCTTCATACATTTGTCTTTCGGGACGAACAAAGTGGTTGATACTCATAGCGAGGAATTTCATATCATCTCGTTTTTCTTTCTACAATTCATTCGCTTTTTTAATATTCATTTTTTCTTCAAAAATCACCGAAGATTTCCTTTTTCCTTGAGCTTTTGCATTTGAATATTATTGAACATATCAATACGTTCATTCAACTCGGATAAATGCTTGCTATAGTCCGCACCCAAAGTAGAAGATTTTGATGCCCCTTTTACTTGTCACAGATTAGTAGGCAGACTCATTTACTTGTCACACACAAAGGCTTGACATTGCTTATTCAGTTCATGTATAAGTCTGTTTATACATAAACCCACTAAAGCACATATGGCCTTTGCTATAAGAGTGCTTACGTACTTAAAAAACTCTCCTGGAAAAGGAGTGTATCTTAGTAAGTCATCCAGTTTCAATCTCAGGGCTTATGCAGATTTGAATGGGTAAAGTGTCTAGAGTTTAGGAAGTCAATTTCTTGTTGTTGTGTTTATCAAGGAAGTTTTTAATTGTTTGGAAAAGCATAAAGCAGTCTGCTATATCTCGATCTACAGCTGAAGCTGAGTATCGAGCAATGTGCATTGCAACATGTGAAGTCACGTGGATAATAAATTTGCTGAGTGATTGAATATTCAGGCCAATCTTCCTATTCCATTATATTGTGATAACACTGTTGCACTATCAATATCAGAAAATCCATTATTCCATGATCAAACTAAACACTTCGAGATAGGCTTATTTTTTGTTGAGGGAAAAAATTTCTAAAGGTTGTATTACACTTGAAAGCATTAAAACTGAAAATCAAATTGCTGACATATTCACAAAAGGGTTGTTAGTAACACAACATTAAGTTATATGCAACTAGTTAAAATGGTAGAAATGTTTAGAAATAAAAGTGAGCAGGTGTTGAATAATAACATATTTTGTATCACTTTTATTTTATCTTAGGTATTTTGTGATTGATTATGTTACATGGGACAAGAGCTAGATTTACTGGACTGGGTTAATCAAAGGAATTGGGCTAAAGACAGAATGCATGGTGGGCTCGTAAAGGGTTGAAGATACTGGGCTAGAATAAGGCAGTTTATTAATCTCCTGATGGGTCGTTATCAAGATGTCAAGAATGGGCTAGAATAATTCAGTCAGCTCACTGAGTCACTGCCCGGCGTACTGTGAATGAATGGTATTGAATGCATTGAATCAATAACCTTTACAATGTCCCTCTTCATACAGGGATGAGAAAGCAATGAAAGAGAGAGCAATCCTAGGAGGGAAATTAAGGATACAAGTTTATGAGCATGATTCCCTTTCTATCTAATTTAATACATTCATACTAGATCTTGACTTGTTAACTTAACTTTTATATTCTAATACTCTCCCGCAGTAAGAGCGGAAGGAAACCAGAAGCTCAAATTGGGAAAAAAAAAAACAATGATAATAAATGGTCTACAATAAGGGTGGGGTAGGAAATGGTGGATGGGATGTAGAGTATTTTTAGTATAATTTTTTAAATTTTAAAGAAAAATGAGTGCTTGATGGTTGGGATGTGAATGCTTTAACGACTTTAAAATACCATTTTTTTAAATTTATATAATGTAACAACAAATTTTGGAAGACTCAATATCATAACAAATACGAATTTTAATCATATAAACATGATGGGTTTACTTACAAAAGATTAACCATGTATACGTACCAAAATATATAGGGCTACATCAATATGTTGGTAATTATGTAACTTTTATATGTAGTGACGGACCACATAAAGAGCATTGGTGTCACCCGGCACCAATTCATTTGGTGTGTTAGATAGAACTTTTAATAGAAAATTTTTGATTGACACTAGTGTTTTATTTTTATTATTTTGTTTTTGTTTTTTTTTAACTATTGACACTAATGATTTTATTAGAAAAATCCTAAGTACGGTAAAACTCTAGCCTTTGGATCCATCCCCTTATCAAAAGTCAAATTTAAAAATGTCACAACCACACGGATAATTGGCGGGTGCCGCCACCCGTTGCAACGCACAAGGTAATTTTACGAGTTCTGAACATATGCAAGATGATCAAGTTGATTCAAATTACTCCAACCAAGAGGCGTGGCAACCTCCTGGGATAAAAAAAGGTGTAAAAGCATACGCGTTGGAGCAAAAGCATAGAACGGGGAAACGTGGCCTTAATCCAGATGCGATAATTACAACTTGCCACATACGTGAAATTACGGATTTATCCTTACTGTTCATCAAAGTTTGTTTGTTAATATATAGAAAGAATAGAATAGGATAATTTTATGTATACATTTAGTCAAGTTGACTAGCAAACATGAACCATTTTCTTTATTTCCACATACATATACGACACATGTCAAATGTGGTGTGCGCATAATGGAACGATCTTGAACCACTTTCTCTATTTTACATAGTACATACATGATACATGTATTTCAACTGTCAAGTTAATTGGCTGGGAAAATAATAAATTATACGACACATGTCAATTGTGGTGTGCGCATAATGGAACCTAATCTTGAACCACTTCCCTCAGCCGTAAGACTTTCAACTACAACCGGCCTCCAATGACTTGGAGAGTCTTCCATGGCCATTAATGCGGTTTGTTTATTATAAGAACTTATATTTAGCCTCATATTCAGAAACGAATGTCTGCTTTATAAGTATATACATTAAATAAGTTGAGTTGCAACGATGGGAAGTCGATGGGTTTCGGTGCTTCATCTCATTTTCTTAACTACTTTTTTGGTCGCGACCACGTATACTTGCTTAGATGCCCAAAATTCTACAGCAAGCTGCATTGAACAAGAGAGACAAGCACTACTCAAGTTCAAACACAGCGTCAAAGATGACTTCAAAATGCTCTCATCATGGGTTGGCATTGATTGTTGCATGTGGAAAGGAGTCCGTTGTGATGGCGCCACGGAAGTGTTGTTAGCCTTCATGTGAGGGGGAATTACATGAGACCTTTTGATAATTACCTCAACGAAGATTTCTACTTAGTAGGTGATGAAGTGAACACATCTTTGGCTGAGTTGAGGCATCTGAAACATCTAGATTTGAGTGGGAATAACTTTCAAGAAAGTTGGCTTCCTGAGTTCATTGGATCCTTCCGGCAGCTAAGTTATCTCAATCTATCTAATGCAGGTTTTAGTGGTATTATTCCCATCACATTGGAAATCTCTCCAATTTAAAGGTTCTTGATCTTAGTTCAAATTATTGGCAGGTCATGTCAAATGATATGGCTTGGGTTTCCGGACTTCCCTCGCTCGAGCATCTTGACTTGAGTGAAACATATTTATTTCAAGCAAAAAGTATTGATATGGTATTGTACGCGATCCCTTCATTAACATATTTAAGTTTGAAAGGATGTGGACTATCTAGTGCTGATCTTGATCTTCATCTTAATTCAAGTAAAATACTTCCCAACATCGAACACCTGGATCTTAGCTCAAACTTTTTTCAAGGTCAACTCCCACACTTTTTTCAGAACATGACATCTTTAACATTCTTGATCTTTCTTCCTATAATCTTAGTCTGGCATGGAACTCTGTAAACTTGCTAAACATGATCCCTTCTTTGTCAGAATTGCATTTGTCAAGGTGCGGGCTTCACAATGTCCCCTTTTCACTCACTTACTTTAATTTCAGTGCCAATTCTAACATACGATATCTTGATCTTAGCCAGAATTCAATTGAAGGCAGATTTCCACATGAATTAAAGAACATGACTTCCCTAAGAGTCCTTGACCTTTCACAAAACAATTTGAATTCGTCAATTCCTGTCATGCCTAACCTTCTAAAGCTCGATGTTTCTGATAATAACTTCGAGCACATCGAGCTTGTTGGGATCTGGAGACAATGTCATATGAAGGAATTCAGCATGTCAGGTAATTATTTTGGAGAAGAAATGATAGGCCCATCAACAAACATGTCTGAGTGTTCCCAATATGCTTTAGAAATGTTGGATTCAAATGATAATCAATTTAATGGTTCGATTCCACAATCTCTAGGAAGACTAACCAGTTTAAGAGTCTTGAGTCTCATGTCAAACAGTTTGACTGGTCTAGTCCCTAAAGCTTTGGAGAGACTAAGATCATTAGAAGTATTAAAACTAGCTTATAACAAATAATGGTCCCATCCCGACATTCCTCGAAAATCTCACCGAACTTGACCTTTCTGAAAATCAGTTTAGCGGTTCTATCCCGGAATCATTAGGAAGGTTAGCAGGTTTAACTCGTTTGCTTCTACAATCAAATCGGTTAACAGGTCCAATCCCAACATCTCTAGGAAGACTAGCTTCATTACAAGTATTTTCAGTGTCTTCAAATTTGTTAAATGGGACAATTCCGGTTTCACTTGGGCAACTCTCTAAACTAGCTTTTTTAGATGTGTCTAACAATTCTTTAGAAGGAGTGATTTTGGAAGCCCATTTTGCTAATGTCTCGTTGTTGGAGTACTTGGATGCAACTTTTAATCATAAGTTGGTCTTCAATATCTCAAATGAGTGGATACCTCCATTCCAGTTGAAAACTGTTCTACTTAGTTCTTGCAAGATTACAGACGGATTTCCACAGTGGTTGCAAACTCAAAGGAAGCTTGAGACGTTGGTGTTGTCTAATGCTAGCCTATATGGACTTCTACCAATATGGTTTAGGAAGATGCCTATCATTTCTTACTTGGATCTCTCTCACAACAAAATAGGTGGATCTTTGATAAAATTCCGTTCAATGGGTTTATAGGGTCTTTGCTTCTACAAGATAACCTTTTCAATGAGTCAATTCCAAGGTCATTGTGCAGAGGAACAAGCTTAACACTTGTCGATGTTTCTGGGAATAAGTTATCTGGAAATGTTCCCGATTGTATAGGGAATTTACAAAAGATGAGTATGCTGATACTTAGTTCAAATGGGTTGTCTGGAGTCCTTCCAAGTTCTTTAGGAAACATATCTTCATCATTGTCATGGCTAAAACTGAATGACAATAACTTTAATGGTGAGCTTCCTCAAGATTTAGGGAATTTAAGATTCTTAAGAGTTTTGGATTTGGGCAGTAACAAATTTTCTAGAAAGATACCAAATTGGATTGGCGAAAATCTTACATACTTGATGGTTCTTAGGTTGCATAATAATAGCTTTGCAGGAATAATTCCTCAATCTTTGTGCAAATGTTCAAATCTTCAAATTTTGGATGTCGCACAAAACAACTTAACAGGATCCATCCCTCATTGTTTCGGAGAGTTGAATGGGATGATTAAGCAAAGCCAGCTAGATATTCATAATGGAAGTTCTAGTTCTGACGAGACTGTGATTCAGGTCATGAAAGGAACACAACTTGAATATACAAAAACTCTGGATATAGTTTTTAACATGGACCTTTCAAGCAATAAACTTACAGGACATATCCCATTAGAAATCACAGCACTTACTTTGTTGGTGGGTCTAAATTTGTCTCATAATCACTCAGTGGGAATATTCCAAATAGTATTGGAAACATGAAGGCTTTAAATTCTCTGGATTTCTCAGAAAACCAGTTTACCGGGATGATCCCTCTAGCATGGCAGCTTTGAACTTTTTGAGCTTTATGAATTTGTCATACAACAACTTGTCAGGACAAATTCCAACAGGAAACCAGTTGCAAACCCTTACTGACCCATCAATATATGTTGGTAACAGATATCTCTGTGGTGCTCCTCTGCCAAATAATTGCTCCAATCATGAAGATCCAACCACCAAAACAAGCAAGAACTACGGAGAACCTGATGAGCATGAGGAACGATTTTATGTGAGTGTAGTGTGCGGTTTAGCAACAGGGTTTTGGGGTGTTATTGGAGTCTTGCTGTTCAAGAAGCAATGGAGGTATAAGCTTTTTACGCTTGCAGAGGTAACCGTGGACATGATATATGTTGCGGTCATGGTGAAAGCTTCCAAGATTAAAAGAAAAGAAGACATGCCCTTAAGTTCTAGAAAATAAATATATTCAGTAATTATCATTCCCTTTGAATACTACTATTGTGCTTAATTCATGTTATCAGTGCGTGTTTTCTATAGACAGAAAATGTATTAATGCATAAATGAATAAAATGATCACTTTTTTTTTTATAAATGATGCACATGTGATTACCACTATGTCCTAATTTATCTAGTCCATTTACCATGTCATTAATTTTGCAAGTAATTCAACCATTTATCACAGTGGATAACACTGCTTATGGTGGCAATAGAACCTGATAGGGATAGTGTGTCTAATTATCACATGAAACACCCTCCAAACAGGTCTAAAGAAGAGGTAAGGTCCTCATTCTTTTTCCTCACAAGATGATGTCTCTTTCTCATTATACGTTCAATTACTTGACTAAATTTAATAATAAAAGAAAGAAGTCACCAGCCAAGCATTTCATCAAACACATAGGGAGCATCAGAAAACCGAGACAAGGAATTTATGATATTTGAATTACTGATAGAAACAGACTAGGTAGGGAGGGGTTAACCAGTTTGTAACTTGAGTGAGTTACAATACTTGTCCTTGGATTGATGTTTAATTTCTAAAGTTAGACCTCTGATTAATTTGTTTTCTATGAATGGCTCCTAACTTCCTTTTATAAATTTAAAATTTACAATTCTAAGTTAGATGGATAAAAGTTGTCCACATGGACGAGTGAAGAAATTTTGGAGTGGTATATAAGAGGCAGCCTTCATTGGACATTTCTTCATTATTCCTTAGCAATAAGGAAGAAATGGAGAGCCCAGAGGGAGCAAAACACTCTTACCTGTTACACATGCCGTGACCAAGGACGGGAAGCATAATGTGACATTCTGATGGCGTACTTTCCACTTTTACACACACACACTGAGTCTCCATATATTTGTAACACCATAACTTGTTGTCATACGTTTAACGAATAAAATAAGGGTTGAACATGTGATACCATTACCAAAAACCACGTTAATACGTTAACTAATATGTACAAAACACGACTTTGAAATACTTGACATATGTACTAGGTTATTTCACAACGATTTCAACCCGAAAGGCTTAAGTTTTACACCCAAATCAAAAGTCTATGCGGAAGCTAACAAGATGCAACGTTCGGTTCTTCACAAAATGAGCATGTTCATTGTCCATACTCCGAGTTATGTACCAAGGGTCGAATACGAAATACAAACCCATGAATGTGTGTTAGATTAGTCAAGCAATTGAACAAAACAACAAACAAAAATAGGCTGAGCGTCCTAGACGCACTTCTGGGCGTCCAGGATGCTGCCAGCGTCTTGATGGGCGTCCCAGAAGGTCTTGGGCATCCGGAGTCCATCAGTTGGGCATCCTAGGCGCATGTCTGGGCGTCCTAGGGCATGCTGCTGCACAAAAAAATGTGAAACTAACAATCTTGGCTAGTTTTTAAAGGGGATTTAGATACTTTTGAACCCATGATCAAGGCCCTTCCTAAGGACACTTGGGGATTTATTTAACACCATTATATCATGCTTGTAGGATGTCATTTATCATGATCAAGTTCCCTTTTCGATTATTTACATGCTTATGTTGTTTTTACCCAAATCTACCCGTTTAGAAGTATTCGCCTAAAACACGACTAAAGCTGGACATATGCTTATCTAAAGACATATTCAAGGTTCACACCTGGGAGATTAGCTAACTATCCGGTTGTAGCTTACCCAACACTTACCGATGGCGAGTGTGGACTAAGCTTGGACACATGGGTTTTATCGAGGACTTGTCCTAGTTACCTTTTAGTATCCCCATTCATCCTAACTCTCTTCCCAACGATGCATGACCTGATTTTGATTAATCCCTCATCACTAGAGGTAGTTTTCAAGATTTCCCTTGGGCAATATGCCGTTGTGGTGCTACCTTAGCGTCTATGGCCCCGTGGGACATTTTTGCCCATTGGTATAACGGATTCACCGGTCACTTATCACTTGGGGAGTGGTTTTCTAACACGTTAACACCGCAAGGGTATGAATTCGAGATTTGAGTCCTAGATGGACTTACCTAGCATGTTTCCAACCTTAGACTAAGGTTGTTCCTATCGTGTTGCATTCGTACCTATGAGGTGGATGATCACTTAGGTTGTTAGAACCTAGTCTTTACTTGTCTACATGCATTTTGGTTGTGTTTTACCAATATACAAGTTTCATCAAATTATTTATGGCAAAGTGAAATCGAGTTTCATTGAGGCGTTTTATCAAACACTTGGTAGGCGCGATTTATCTAATGTTATTTATAGGACCTAAGGACCACATGGATCCATTCCTATCTCAAATTCAATATTACTAGCATTTCAATAAGCATCTTAATCATAGTTTATCATTGATATTCATAACAAAAACTAGTATTTCATAGTTTAAAGGTGGTTCCTACCAATCCACCAAGAAACCCAATTCATCTTATAACATGAATTTACAAGGATATAATCATCATAAAAGGATTTTGTTTAATACACACAAATTAACATGTATTATGGTTTCCTCATACTAGAGTAACCTTTACAAGCCCTTAATTCACGTTTTTTTGAGCAACCCTCTTTTTCACCAGTGGCGGGATCCAGAATTTTTTTTAACGGTGGGCACATATTGGTTGGATTAAAAAAATAGGGTCAAGATAAAACCAATTCATAATTAACCACTTAATGATATTGTAAAATTGTTCAAGCTTGTTTACTTGACTCAATAAATTTGAGAACATTAGAAAAAAAAAAAACACACTTATAAATGAATTGAGTAGTTTTACAATAGAACACACTAGTTATGCATTCAACTTAACCTGTTATAGTTAATACCTAACATACTATGTTGTTTAAAACTTAAACCAATTTCAAAAGAAACAATCTAAATAGTAATTAAGGAAAGGTAAAGTGATAAACATAAAGAATTTACTTTTTACTACAATCTGAATAATTTAGTCAATTACAAAAGCTGCATGTATAGCATTGTCATTGTTTGTTTAAGTCATATCAACTCAAGTTTTTTAATTTTTAAATCAATCTTCTTTTTCTTTTTTTATCTTTCCTCTTCCTTCCGATGATGGTCATCTCCAGAACCACATTCTCTTCCCTCATCCTAACCCTCTCATCCATCATCAAATCCTCTCCAAAGCCGTACAATCGAAGTCACTTAACGTCGCAACAGTACCGGAAAAACACTCACCGGAAAGTCGTACGGTGGACACATGCCCACCTTCTTGCCACATTGAATCCGCCCCTGTTTTTCACCCATCTCAAATATGCATAAAATCACCAAATGAAGTCAAATAAAAGTTACCGTGGTGTGTATTGTGCTTGGATGATTCGTTTTAGGGCTAATGCAAGCAAAACCCTTTCTGTCATTTTCTGTACCTTGTACCTGCCAGGAGATCATGGAGCAGGGAATTGCGGCCTCTGATTGGTTGCATGTCCCTTTCCTTGTCGGGTCATAGCTAGAATGTACTAGGAGATGTGTGCATGACCCCACATCTACAGACACGTCACCGAGTTCGCCAAGCAAAGCTTCTAGAAGCTGCGCACGTTTACTAGTACATGCCATCTAAGTTAGGATATTTTAATTTCAACGGTTCATTGTACAGCCGGGAGTCCAACCAAACCGAATGGTGTTCCCTTTGCCTACATCACCTCTAAGCAGCTCGCTGATTCGCTTACCTTGAATTAACCAAACCAAATGGTGTTCCCTAGACCAAACACCCTTGTTACCATGGCAAAATCTAATAACCTTAGTCCATAGACTATCCGCCTCCATTCTAAACCTCCAAACCCACTTTGCCAAAAGAGCTTCATTCGTATTTTGTAAACTTGAAATGCCAAGACCGCCATTCTTCTTAGAAGTAGTTATCCGTTCCCAAGCTACCCAATGAATCTTATTACCACTATTAGAACGGACCATAAAAAACGCGTCATTCTTTGTGTTCAACTTATAACGATCTTTTTAGGCGCTCTATATAATGAGAAATAATAAACCGGCAAGCTCTCCATCACCGGCTCTATATAAGTAGGGGATGTTTTATTATATGAAAAAATTGAAAAGAATTTAGGAGTGAAATAATCGGATATATGATTTTTCATAGCAATAATAATTCTACAATAATGAATGTTAGTAGATTCTGAAATGGCAAAGGAAAATTTCATATTTAAAAATAGAAATTAGAAAATAAATAAGGACAACTGCGGCCCGGTCAATTTAAGCCCTCGTTTTTAATGTATGTGCCAGGTTCTAGGCGCGCCTAAGCACCATTTTACAAGAAAATCTTATATTTGTGCCTAAGCCACCACAAGGACTGCCGTCCACGTAGGGCTGGCAAATCGTGTACACCTGACCTGTTAAGACACGATACATGAAACCTGACTACCTGTACACGACACGAAAATTTTTTGTGTCTATTTTTTGATACATGAACCTGTTAATTTTTTTAACAGGTATACACGAAAAGTACCTGTTAATACCTGTTTGTGACCATTATATTAATCGCATGTTTACGAACCTATTTAGTAAGAGAAAATTTCCAAAAGTTCACTAAAGACCTAGATAATACCTGTTTGCGTACCTGTTAATACCTGTTTGTGTACTTTTTAATACCTGTTTCCGTACCTGTTAGTACCTATTTGTGAACATTATACTTAGAGATGACAGATCGTGTATACCTGACCTGTTGATACACGAACCTGTTAAGACACGATACACGAAACCTGACTACCTGTACACGACACGAAAATTAACAGGTAAATTCGTGTCTACCTGTTTAGGACACGAAACCTGTTAAAGCTATACCTGTACCTGTTAAGATCGTTCAGATTCGTGTCAGGTAATCGTGTTCGTATACAAAATTGCCGGCCCTACGTCCACGCCACCAGTACCACACCGCCGATTTTGTCCCTTGTTGTTCCATGCCCACAACGTTGAGGTGGACGTCATGAGG
Organism: Ambrosia x helenae; assembly: GCA_030844895.1. Classification (NCBI taxonomy): domain Eukaryota; kingdom Viridiplantae; phylum Streptophyta; class Magnoliopsida; order Asterales; family Asteraceae; genus Ambrosia; species Ambrosia x helenae. Next base: position 20,093 of record JAUTDX010002561.1, on the reverse strand, counting down.
TAATTGAATGTATAAGGTAATGAAATGGATTATGACATTTCCATGTCTTTTTTGGTTGCCATGTGGGAATAAAACAAAGCATTACTTTATGTTGTTTGGTAGGCAGGAAACGATGGAATAAAACCGGTGATGAGTGACGGTGATATGTGGTGGTAGTGGCGGTGGTGGGTTGTGGCAGCGGCGGTGAAGGGCGACGATGGAGGTGGTGGCGGTGATGGCAGGGTGGAGGTGGATGGCGGTGATGGTAGTTGGGTAACGATGGTGAGTATATCGCCTCTTCATATGTTTATTTATAAAACTCGTTGCTATACCAAAGTACAGTATAGTGATGGCAATCATTTTCCTTCAATAATCTTGATACTGCAATCATGTGGCCCGCACGGAAAACCAAATATCTGGCGAACACAACAGCTGCATGTTTGATTGAACAATCAACAAAACCACTTCAGAAAAACGTGTTGATGAAGAGTTTTTTGTTATCTCTGGAAACCTTTCAAGACTTGGATTTCCCTGACATTCCTCATCATGTGGTTTATAATCATCAAAAATTTTAAAAGAAACATTTAAATCAGGGTGTTTGTAATCATTTGAATGAGCATAACTAGACGAACCGACACCAGGTTGAACAATAACATATAACTTGAATACCTCATCAGGACTCTGCTGAGCCAATTTAAAAAGAAAAGATACATCATGATCATTAACAATGTCGATCGCATCAAAGCAGACATTTTATAAAGATAAGCGTGTAATGTGTGGAATGTCACACACATCCGAAACTAAATTAACAAATTAAGATACGAGATATTTGGTTCGATTTTAAAACCACGTCTTTTACATCTAGGATCAACAACATATTCCATTCGCCCGTTGACAACTTCCCCTTTGCCCCCACTATAGATTACAAATCGGCAGGAGACGTCACCGGTAACGTGACAATACATGCAAAAGACGCCACCGGAGACGTCTTTTGCAGGACGGAGACGTCACCGGCGACGTTTCAAAACCCGCAAAAGATGCTACCGGAGACATCTTTTGCAAGCCGGAAACGTCACCGACGACGTTTCAAAACTTGTAAAAGACGTCTCCGGTGGCGTCTTTTGCAGGCTGGAGACGTCTTTTGCAGGCTGGAGACGTCTTTTGCAGGCTGGAGACGTCATCGACGACGTTTCAGAGCACTCGGCTGATATCATTAAGGGTAAGCCGAGCCGGGACCGGAGAAGTTTCAAGGGACCATAGAAGACGACTTGGCGGCCTGGCACATCTTCGAAGACGGTTGACACGTCTGGGATCAACAAAGACACGTGGCGGTTGCCTAATGGTTGGAAAATGTCCCAGAAGCTGTGTACCGTCTCTACAAAGAGACGAGAGGGGGACCAATTTTATAAAAAAAACAGTCACCGGGTCATTTTCGTGGTTTCCCCTTATATAAACAGACATGACCATTTGAATTTTATATTATTATTTTCAAATGTGACCCGCACCATCAAAATATTAGATATGGAATCACTAAATTGGGCTGGACAATTATTAAGCTTATAACACCAACAAATAAAACCAAAAACCACCATTAGGATGGTGTTTGGGATTGCGTTTTGAATCTGATTTTTAAATTATTGCATTTTCAAAACGCAGATAATCAGTTTTTTTAGGCTACCAAAACGCAGTAATCTATAAGCAGCTCCACCCCCGCTTTTTCAAAACGCATAATCTATTTTGAATAATCAATCCCAAACACCCCCTAAATCACCATTGAATAAAAGGTTGGATGTATAACCACACCATTACAAAAATTATGCGGCACCAACAAATCGTTTGTGTAGTAGTGTTTATATGGTCAAAAAATCGTATGTCAACATTTCCGGCTACTATGTAAATCTGGCCATGGAAGGTGATGAAATTCGTTATTGTAAATCTTTGAAACTAGTTAAAAATACTATATAACATTTATTCAAAATATTCTTAGAATACTAGTTTTGATTTATGGGTGGGCTAAATGCAACCCCCCCCCCCCCCATTTTTTACTTTATATACCCCTTTCTAAAAAAAATAGTTTTCAAGTTGTCAAACTCCATCCCTAATTTTTTTTCTTTTCTTTTTATTCTACACCGATAAAATCAATTACAAATAATGTTCATATATGCTAAAAACTATATTGAAAATAAGACCATTCAACACCTTTGATCCTAACGCATATATATAAACACTAGCTAATTACCCGGGAAGGTCCCGGGGTTGAAAATTTTAATATGACTTAATAAAAAATAATAAAAGAAGAAAACTCAAATCACGAAAAGAGTAAATAACTTAAAACATAATCAATCTTAGTTAAAAAATTTCACTATGTGATAACGTATTGCAAATGACTCAAATTAACTAACCACAAAATCTCTCAATCACTGCATGTCCCTAACCTAAAACATCAGTAATCATCTAAATAATCACTTATGTAAGCTGCAACAATTCAAAAACTCATCAATCTCTAATGACTCTTATAATTCTTAACCTAATCAACTAAACAATCACTTAGGTTGGAAGTTGTAACCATTAAAAACGTATAACATCTATGTACCAAGTCTCACAATATTAATATTGATACCTAACCTAAAAGAATGTATAACTCTAATATTTACACCTATCATAAATGCTAAAAAAATACATAACTCTAATATCAATATTCAACCCATAACCTAAAACAATGTAATAGTGAGGTTATACCTTGGTGCTTTCTGCAACTATGCTTGATCTGCACCCACCTTCTTAGCTTATTGTTTAACTTATGTTGACTAATTTCAATATACAGTTGACCATGGTTGACCTGGTCAACCCCTTGACCAAAGCTCCCTATATCAGCAAATAACATGTCAATAAGTTCATCCATGGTTGTAACATTAACCCCACTTACCACCATCTTCCTCATAACGCATTAACAACGACAACCGCTAACTGTTCCATACTACCGTCACTTAGACCTTAACCACATTAATCGACCATTACACTCATAAATTCTGTTACTCATCAACAATAACAGCCAATTACTATGTGAACATTTTCTAACAATTACAACCATCATTATCATCCGACATCATCCATAATAATCATAAGTCTTAAGTTGTAATTCTTACCTCAGTCGAGTTTGCTGAACTCCAACCTTAGTTACGACTGTTATTGTTGCCAGATAATCGAGTACTGCCGTTATCACCCACCTAAACCACCATCGTCTTCAAGTCCTTCACCTTAGGTAGAAAGAAAAACTGAAAGAAAACAAATACCAAATGCAAGTATGAACAAACGACCTGTCCGTTAAAAGTACTATAAAATCCATGGGACATATGATTCCTTGGCATGAGGCATCAATCAAATTACAAATTATGGTATAACTAATAAATAAGATTAAACCCTACCATTAGCTCCTGACCATCAATACTTAATTTCAAAATTCATTTACACGTGTAAGCACATAACACTTAAATCTGTTTCCAGTTAAAAAAAAAAAAGAAAATAATTCACACAAATTAATTACGTCATTGAAACAAATTAGATGCAAGGAAAACATGATTTAACATGTATACATATAACAACTATCTGAACGAAACTGAACTACGGCCGTAAATAATAATCGTAACAAACCCTCTCTGAACAATTCACACAAATTAATTTTGGGCAGAAGCCAAAATTAATCGAAACATGAAGCCAAAATTATCGAAACATGAAGCCAAAATTAATCGAAACATCATTTAACACGAAACCCTCTCTGAACAATTCAAACAAATTAATTTCTTCAAAACTCGTACCTTTGCTCCAACTATCTGAACTACGGCCGTCGGTGATGAAACCATCTGATTCTAAACGAAACCTTGTCGAAAAAATCTAACGATATCAATCGCACGACTAACGACTCGATCAATTTTTTTGTGTGTGTTTGTGTAGGCGATTCTTTTTGTTGTTGGTAGGATGGATTTTTAGTGATTAATGATGATCAACATCAATCGTAGAAACCACACAGTAGGGATTAAAGAGGAAAGACAAAAGGATATGGCTGTGGTTTTGGAGAAATTAGGGTTAGAGACAATGTTTTCTGTTTTGAGGGAATTGAGGGAATGAAAGACGATTAGGGTTGGGATTGGGTTTTGTGTTTTCTCTTTTTTTTAAGGTAAAAAACAAAAAAATTAAAAACATCAAAACCTTTAAATTAACATGCCACGTGGCGATTTCACGGGGGGGTTGAAGGAACCTATGGACGCCACGTCAGCAAAGGGCTTTGTTTTATATATATATATAGATATACTAGTTGTATTAGTTAGCGCGCTTTGAAATCAATTTTTTTTTACTTTAAAGATAACTCCAGTCAACACATTTGATTGTTGCTCCTGGGCGTAAGTATAAATTCATTAATATAAATACGGTTTAGGTACAAAAAGTTTCATGTTTTGCATAGCTACATAGTGTTATAGTCTGCCCAAACTGTTTCCCTGCATCTGTTATGTTCTGCTTAATTTTTTTTTGGTATCAAAAGGCACATGTTCATTGATTCATCTGTTATTTTCTTTGAATCTTGGCTTCCATCACGGTCGTTTTTCCAGGACCTGCATGTTAAGGGGTGGTTGAGATTAGTTTTCGGCACCAATGACCATAATGATTTTTATTTTCTACAAACGATGTAAATTTAAGAAGATTCGAAACTTATTTGCAAGTCATGTCTTTACCCTTTCAACTCATCACACACGCTATTTTTCAACCTTAACTCACTATTTCATCGTAACCAACCTTTATAACACTATATTTTGCTTCGCGACTATTTTTCAACCTAACTTCACAACTTAGTGACAAATATCTTTTCATCTCTATTTTTTACACCTTAGTTTAATCGTATGCCTATTTTTTGGTCAACATCCTTCCTTATCAGTGACTACTATTTTGTGGTCACTAACCCTTCAATTCGGCAACTTTTCAAAGTCATCATACACTAATCTTACAAAGGGGCGACTACTTTTTGGTTCCTATCATTCCAAACTAATGATTAGTAATTTTCATTAACCTGAATAATTCACCAACTATCTGACTCCCACCCCCTATAAACGATTACTCCTCTCAGCGTCAATAATTTTACTCCAATCTACACAAAAAATTGAGCGAGATGCCGTTCAAAAAAAAAAAAAAAAAAAAGAGATCACATGACACATGCACATACATAACTATCAGACAAATGCAACTAAAGCCATCATTTGGATAATAACAGTGGGGTCAAATGGTAGAGATTGTACCAGTTAAAAAAACGTAGCTGATTGGGCAAATTTGGTAACTATATATGTTCATATATCTATCTATCTATCTATCTATCAGATTGTTATTTTTTTTTTTATTATCACCAATATATTATTTTAGAAGGTATTCTTTAACACATAGACTTGACAAAGGCAATTGAGTTATAATATTGACTCAAATGATCGATACTGAAATACTCTTGCAATACTTGACCAAAATACGACTATTCAAAGCAGATGAAATTTAAGAGTCAAAGCATAACTTCATCAATGTACAATGTAGGTTTTAATTATGTGACTACCGTCATACAAAAACTATATACACATTCAAACACTATTATTTGTATCAGTTTTCTTAATACAATCTTCTTGAATTTGCAGCCTAAGTCAACATCCAGAACACTGATCAAATCATTCAAGTTAATAGTAAAAATTACATTACCTCATCAACCTCTCTATGAAAGCAAAGCAATCGCCTGAATAACCACAAAGCACTGCTGAAGAATCCGTATGTGGGAGCAACTGTGACTGCGAGTTTTAAAATTTAGTTAACCATACATTTATTGACCCGTTTGGAAAGATCAACATCACCCAAATGGACACTTCTTTAAGTAATGATAACATTTGTCAAGTAAAGACATTTAAAACCATAGTCAAAGAAATCGCTCCAAAACCCACGAATTGCGAATTGGTGCATTTCGTACCCAATCCGAAGCCTCCATTGTCTCGTTAGCCAGTGGTACGTCATACCGTACGGCGACGGTATGTCGATTCGTCAGAGCAACAATTCGCGTTTTAATGGCAGTGTAATTCGCTGTAATTGATGAGAAATTCGTGAAGTCATAAGATTTGGGTCACAAATTTATGAGATTTGGGGCAATAATTAATCAATTTCTGGGCTCTGTTTTTGGTGCTCATATAAATTGGCGGAAATACTATGGAACGGACGTTCCCCAATCACAATTAGCAGAATTGATAAGGCATACAATGACTAATGCATAATATTTTCCTAAATTGTATTACAAGACATAAGTGATAAGGCATACAATGAATACAAAATGGGTACATCGAACCGGACTACATGGTACACCATAGCAGTTCGTACCTAAATGAGTCTACCCCCTCCGTACCGAATTCGACTAGCCTAGCGAACTGCATATTCGTAGCAAGTTCCCGTACCAGAGAGAACCGTGGTTTAGGTGACTATGTTTAAAACGCACTTTTCAATGACTTTTACTCTATTTGACAGGCAACAACGTGTTATGTTGAAAAAAAACATAGTGAAACTGTATGTATACTAACTTTGATGACAGAATAATTGTAAAATCATGAAACCAAATCGGATCGGAACCAAACTTCGGTTAACAGAACCCCAAAGTTGAAATTTTTAATAATCTTGCCACTTACATGCGCATCAATAGTCAAAAATCACATCTGAGTTCTGACATCAGTAAGTCACCAACTATGAAACTAAAAAGAAGTGCACAGACACAATGTTTAGTTCCCAAAATTGATTCATCAACATACATCAGGCTAATATAATTCGTAAATGAGTGTTAATCAGGTAATAAAGATAATTAGGGTTCATACCGCAACAACTGAGAACCACAGTTCAAGATGAAGAGACCCAAAGCAATCATAGTTGTTGTTGCAGGTACAACAAAATTATCCTCTGTAGGAACGATTATCAGAAGCAGCTAAAGGAAATTGAGAAAGATGGTGGGTAAACATATTTGAAACCAGTTTTATGGTACCTGATCAGAAACCTTGCAATAGCAACTAATACTTCGAAACCCTAGAAACGGCCGTCATCAGAACCGCTCACCTCCAAATGACAATCTTTTGTTGTGGTCCATTGATGCAACTTGGGTGACGAAAAGGGAGTGGAATGTGTACATACATATCGTGGTGTCGTCGATGGAGCAGGGGGTGCGATGAAGGAGGTCTGGTAGTGTTCGTAAAGGTTTGTAAGTGAAGAAGCAGGTGCAGAACAATTTTTATTTTATTTTTGAAACTTCACTATCATTCAAACACCTACCGGGCCACAAAACGTGAGCCGGAGGCAAAAACCACGCTTACACCATATATAACGGATATGTACACCAATCTTTCCAAACTAAGTTACTAGCCCGAGTTCGATTTTTGAACCAAAGGAACGTGAGAGACTTAATACTTGCAATGAGATCCGCAACCTTAACTTTTATCCCTTTGAATCTTTTATCATTTCTCGCCTTCCAAATATACCACAAAGTAACAATGACGACTCCCTGTATAATCTTTTTACCTAGCTTGCCACCGTGAGCCAATTTATATATCGATAACAAGTCGGACACACTAAAGGCCAATACAGGTTCTACTCGACACCATCTCCCAATAACCATCCAAACTGTGTCCGAAAAGCTACACGCCGTAAACAAATGGGTCACTGATTCATCATCAACTTCGCACATACAACACACTTTATTCTCTATGTAAACATGTCGTTTTTCCAATTCTGAAATTGCTGGAAGTCTCTCCATTTCAGCGCGCCATGCCATAACGTTACATTTCAGCGGCACCCATGACACCCACTTCATAACGAACTGATTCCCACCGTCTCTGCAGTCTCGCAGCAGCTTTTCACCTCCTGAACTGAAAACGCTGCATTCGATGACCCCAGCCAGACCCAAGTGTCCTCTGCAACAGAAAATGCCGTCCACTGCACTTGAATATTTAACTGCTGCAGATCATTCAAAGCCGCAGCATCTGCAATATGTTGCACCCAATCTGCTTGCAAAAAAGTACTCGAACCAATAGTCATTAATCTGTCCGCTACACAGCACTGTTTGTGCGTCTCGATCTGAAAAAGTCTCGGCCACCTTTCTTTCAGAGTTATGTTCCCTAACCACACATCAGCCCAAAACCTCACATCTTTCCCATTTCCTATCTTTGCTTTAATCAAATTGTGCATAAACATATCATTAGCCTTCAACATCTCCGCCACTTTTACTATTGACTTCCAACAACCTGCTGCATTTTTATTAACCGGAAGCGTCTTCCATGTCGCTCTCGTATTATGACATGCCTCAATTACTCGTCGCCATAAACTATCTTTCTGATTATTAAATCTCCATTTCCACTTAAACATCAGAGCTTCATTCGTATCTTTTAGGCGACTAATCCCCAACCCACCCTTCTTTTAGGCGTAGTAAACTCTCTCCCACGAAACCCAATGAATTTAACTCTCCCCTCGGCTGTACCCGGTCCACAAAAATTTCTTCATTTTTCGTTCAAGATCCTCAATCACTTTAACCGGAGCCCTATATAAGGAAAAATAATATACCAGAAGACTCTCCATAACCGCTCTAATGAGCGTAATTCTTCCTCCAATAGACAATGTCTTAGCTTTCCAATTTGAAAGCCGGGGGAAAGAGTTTATAACGGCGTTAAAGACGTTAAAGTACTGTTCAAATGATTTGAACGTTTAATATATATAGAATTATTATAATTTAAAGTGAAATATTAAGTATTAAATAAAATGGAAGGTAAGTGCATGTGTTCTCACTTGAATATTACAAATCAAATAATCCAATCTTAAGTCCAACACATACCCGGTTATAACAAAGAAATATATTGGATTCTCTTTTACAATCTCTCAACTTACATAAAACATTATATAGAAAACATTTAATCAATCTCACTCAAATAATCTAATCTTAAGTCCAACACATACCCGGTTATAAAAAAAGAAATATATTGGATTCTCTTTTACATTCTCTTAACTTACACAAAACATTATATGGTACGTTTTAGCGACCCCCTTTTTTTAACCGTAAATATTTTTACGAATAATGTTTTCAGGTTCATGTCAGTTTATTAAACATGGAATCAAAAAACTCAAGTCCCAATTAATATTATGAACACACGTGATAAGGAATTAGCTCTCCTTTATTCAGGAAATAACTCAAAACTAAATCTCACTCATAACCACAATGGTTCCGTAAAGGACTGGTTATATAGTGGAAGAATCCTAATTTAAACCCAATACCTGTTCTAATCAAATATAAGTTCCTTTTCATTATCTAACTAGAATAAATAAACTTGGATAATTATCTCTAACTCTTATAATTATCTCCAATTAGGTTCTACAACAATTACGTAAATACCCCTACCCTTGCTCCTTTAGGATATAACCGACCCAACCCATCAGCTCGGGTTCGGGTATTAGACATAACGGTCCAACAAAAACAAATAACGTTTTTCTTTGGGTGGGGGACTTTACTTTGTTGACTTCAATGATGAGGAGTAAAGACTTTATATAGCAAACAACACCTTATTTGCTCCACCGGTCATCTGTATGATTTTCAAAGTCATCCATTAACTAGACACCCATAATGGCAATGACTTCCAAGTCAATCATTACCAATAAATTTCTGTTCATGAATGGATCGATTAATTGTTATAAATAGTTTCTCTTAGTAAAACAATCAATTAAGAAACCATCATACCAGTTTTCTTTTTTAAGAGCTAAAACTGAGCTGCAGTTGGATACTAGAATCATGAGAAACCAGTGGGGTTCAGGACTTCATCTCATTCTCCTAAGTTTTCTCAGTTGTGACCATATATACCGGTCTAGGTGCTCCAAATATGACAGTACATTGCTATAAACTAGAGTTGTTATATAACATACTTAACCAACTAAAAAAATTAATATTAAATTAACTCATTTGAAAAACACTTATTTTGTATTTTCTCATTTCATTCAATACAATTTGTAATATAATCATTAGAAGGTAAATAAATGTCATAAACATAAAATACATAGCATGAATTTTTGTTTGGTAAGTATAATACTATGCAGATTATCCTTTAGAAAAGAGTTCTTGTGTTTATATAATTTACTTCGTTATTAGAGCATCACCGAGCTTCATAAAAAAAAAAAAAAAAAAAATCTGTGCCTTTAAGTTAATAAAATAATTTGATTACTATTTTATCAATTGATGATAAAATATCAAATATTAATGGACCCACATGCAATTTAATACTGAACAACAATGACTTTCGATCAATGTGGATGTTTGATGATACAGATTTACATATATATATGCGCGTGGTGTTTTTGTATATGCACACAAAAAAAAGTAATATTTTTCTAGCTGTATTGGGTTCGATCATGGGGAAACTGAGAGATGTTGGGCTATTCCACCTCTCTTTAATCATTTTTTTGGTCTTTACCATAACACCTTGTTTGGGTGCAGGTAATTGACCGTGGGGTGCTTTATAAAAGAGAGGTTTGCTCTTTTGAAGTTCAAACATAGCGTCACAGACTACGGTGACAGACTCTCGTCTTGGGTCGGGAATGATTGTTGCAGCTGGTTCGGAGTTGGCTGTGATGGTGCCACTGGACATGTTGTCAGCCTTAATCTTCAGGGAAATGATTGGTATGGTACAGAAGACACTCACTCCATGCATGCTGATTTCGATGATGTTCACTTTTCTAACAACGTTGATTACCTGGAATTTAACGGTTTAGTGGGTGCTAAAGTTAACTCTGCTTTATCAGAGTTGAGGCATCTGAACTACTTGGATTTAAGTCGGAATGATTTCCAACAGAGCCGGATCCCCGAGTTCATTGGATCTTGAAACAGCTAAGGTACCTCAATCTATCTTATTCGAATTTTGGTGATATTATTCCTAACCACCTTGGAAACCTTTCTAATTTGAACGTTCTTGACCTTGGTTCCAATCGCTTGCCGTTGATGGTATGTCATGGGTTTCCGGCCTATTGTCCCTCAAGTATCTTGATTTGAGTAAAGTCACGTTTAGCCAAACACGAACTCTTAGCAAGTTAATCTACAACATCCCTTCTTTGCTAGAGTTACATTTGTCAGAATGTGACTTTGTTAGCATCCATGATTTTGAAACTTCTCAGCTTAACTCTAGTACCACGCTTCGCAATATCAAACACCTTGATCTTAGCTGGAACCTTTTGCATGGCCCTTTCCCAAATGTTTTAAGAAACATGACTTCCCTTCTATCCTTGATCTTTCAGGTTATAATCTCAGTCAGCCACATAGTTTGAAAAGCTATGCGACATAATTCCATCTTTGACTGAGCTGTATTTGACAGACTGTCAGCTCCAAAACATGCATCTATCTCCCATTCATGTAAATTTCAGTAAACATTCTAAACTTCAGCTCCTAGATCTCAGACTTTAACTATTTCAAAGGAGAATTTAAGGGCTTTTTTATGAACATGAGTTCACTTAGCTCTCTTGATCTTTCAGACAACCTTCTAAGTTCTTATGCTCCTGCCCTGCCTAATCTTCTAACACTTGATCTGTCATATAATTACATTGACCACATTGGGAATATTGGAATGTGGCAACAATGTCATTTGAAACAATTGAGGGCTGATCACAATCAAATTCAAGGAGAAATGATAGGTTCTTCAACCAATATATCTCAATGTTCCCGATACGCTTTGGTGTTTCTGGATTTAAGTGCAAATCAATTTAATGGTTCAATCCCTGAACTCCTAATGAAATTCACTGCTCTAGAAAATACTATTTCTGAATTCCAATCAATTGACAGGTTGCATTCCTACTTCAATAGGGAAACTGATTGCTTTGAAAAGTTTAAGTCTAGAAGGGAACAAGTTGAATGGCACCATTCCAGAATCTCTTGGAAGACTGGTTTCGCTACACATGTTTTCTGTATCTTCAAATGGGTTAGGTGGGACACTTCCATCGTCCATGGGCAACTCACCAAACTTATTTATTTTGATGTCTCCAATAATTCCCTAGAAGGTGTAGTTTCTGAAACCATTTTTTCTAACCTCTCAATGCTCAAATACTTGTATGCAAACTCCAATCCCAAATTGACATTCAATTTTTCACGTAAGTGGATACCTAAGTTCCAATTGAAAAGAATTCGAATGGGTTCATGCAAGATTGCAGGCGAGTTTCCTCCATGGATAACAACTCAAAAAAGTCTTGAGGAGTTAGTAATGTCCAATTCAAGCATTTCTGGTCGTCTTCCTACATGGATGCGGAATATGTCAATCATACCCTGGTTAGATCTCTCCCACAACCAACTCAGTGGGCCATTGACAAGCATTCCTTGCAGCAAACCATTAAGGTCAGTCTATCAAATCGGGTCACTATTTTTGAATGATAATCTATTCAGTGGACAATCCCCAAATCATTGTGCAAGTGCACACACTTGGAAGTTCTAGATCTTTCTAAAAATAATTTATTTGGCCAAATTCCTCGATGTTTAGAAAATCTCATATACTTGAAGGCAATGGTACTTAATTCAAATAAGCTATTTGGTTTTATTCCAAGTTTCATAGGAAATATGACTTTTTCATTGACATGGTTAAACTTGAACAACAATAGCTTAAGTGGGGAGCTTCCTATGTCCTTGGGAAATTTTGTTGATTTAAGAGTTTTGGATTTGGGTGATAACAACTTGTTGGAAGCATACCTAGATGGATAGGAGATCGGCTTATACATCTAGTAATTCTCAGGCTGCATAAAAACTCCTTCACCGGAATAATTCACAATCTTTGTGCCTTAAAGATAATCTTAATATATTGGACATTGCCCACAACAACATAACAGGAGTTATCCCCCGTTGTTTCAAAGATTTAAGCGGCATGGTTAGGGTAGCCATGAATCGGTTCATAATGGCACTTCTGATCAATACAACCTAAACATTCTTCAAGTCTTGAAAGGCCTTGATCTTGAATATACAACAAACTTGCAATTGGTCATAAACATGGATCTTTCAAGCAATAAACTTGTTGGAGAAATTCCAGAAGAGCTAACAACCCTTTCTATGTTGGTTGGTCTCAATTTGTCTCACAATAACCTAAATGGGTGTATTCCGAATAACATAGGAAACATGAAGGCGCTAATTTCTCTTGATTTTTCAGAAAATCAGTTGACCGGAATGATCCTTCTAGCATGTCTAAGTTGAATTTTTTAAGCTATCTGAATTTGTCATACAACAATTTGTCAGGAAATATTCCAACAGGTAATCAACTGCAGACTCTTGCTGATCCATTAATATATGCTGGCAACATATATCTATGCGATGCTCCATTGCAAAAGTGTGACAATGGTACAGACTGGGGTATCACAACAGGCAAGGTTGACTACAAAACTGCTGATGAGCCAAATAAGGTATGGTTTTACTTGGACATACTGAGTGGTTTTGCAACAGGGTTTTGGGGTATTATTGGAGTCTTGGTGTTCAAGAAGCAATGGAGAAACAAGCTTTTCACATTTACTGAGTTAACTATGGACAAGATACACGTTGTAGTCGCAGTGAGAGTGTCCAAGATGAAAAGAGGACGAAAAGTTGCATAGATCCTTAAGAATGCAAGCAATTATGTAATATTTAATTAATATGTACCCCTGTGTTTATCTTCTTAGTATTGTTATTATGCTTTTACACTGGTTGTGACATTTGAAGAATATATTGCATCCAAGTATTGCCTTTAGTAACTGTTTCTTATTTGGTCTAAAAAGGCATGTCATCAATTTTGACAATTATGTGAATCAAGTCACCGAGCAAAAAAAAATCCAAACCGATCTGCTCGGATTCAAACCAAACTGAGTTCTACCAATAAAACTTTGCTCAATTCTTGACCTGATGAAGAAAAATATAACCGATAAGTAAAGCAAGGACCTTTGCAGGGAAGCATGATGTTATGATAGAAACTAAGAGAAAGGAATTATCAGCTCAAGCCTGCTTTCCCGCTCGTTTCTGTTATGTAATTATAAACTTTGAAAGTCAGTTACAAGTTTACGGATAGTAAGATATTAATTAGTCCCTCAAGAATACATCAGTAGGATGATAGTGAAATATTGGTTCTTTTGGCAATGGAATAACATGAGTGGGTTTGGCTTCTTGTTTCGGTAGTGAGACATGAATGTGTGATGTATCAACACATCATTAGGGAGATAAGCTTATAGGATACAACACCAATTTTCTCCAAAATCAAGAGTGGACCATAATATTTTGGGGATATATTGGAGTGTTTAGCGTCCCTTAGTGTGTTTGACAAAAACGGTGTTGGATATAATCTTGACTGGTTGAATCGGTCATGGGTCATTTGGGTCTAACTAATTATTTAGGATTTTATATAATGAATTATGCAGTAAATTAGGTTGAAATTGACAAAATAATGTTTAGTTGCATGGACTAGGTGTAGGTAGTTTTGAGTTTACCGAGTTATTAGGAGGAGTGGGTCAAAGTTGATTGAGTCTTTATTTCCGTTGTATGTAAGAGCATGGGGTATTAGAATAACATATTGAGAGTTCTTCAATTCTAATTAATACACTATTCTTCCATTTTCTATTTTCTAACTAGTCTTGTACGAAAGTTTGTGAGTGTGTGTTTGTGACACAAGGGACCTGAACCAACAAAGGGTGAATTTTCATAAATACCCAAGAGCCCACATTAAAGTTTTTCATTCCTGTGCTGATCAGTGAACTGCTTCATTTTGTTCTTGGCTCTTTCCAAAGACTATTTGAGAGTCTTCACCATTTCTTCCCTATCCCTCCCTGCGCAGGTCATCTACTACCCCTACCTTTGAATCTGTAGGAATGTATGATATGAAAATGGGAGGAGGATACCTATATAATGCCTCAAAAGGACTCATTTTTATACTGGATGATAACTTGAATTATACCATCATTCAGCCAATGGCAACCGTTTCAACCATTCTTTAATTAGGGCTATGCATTGTCATCCATCTTAAGTAAGCTTTCACACATCTATTTACCACCTCAGTTTGGTCATAAACACGGATCTTTCAAGCAATAAACTTGTTGGAGAAATTCCAGAAGTGCTAACAACCCTTTCTATGTTGGTTAGTCTCAATTTGTCTCATAATAATCTAAATGGGTGTATTCCAAATAGCATAGGAAGTACGAAGGCACTAATTTCTCATGATATTTTAGAAAATCAGTGGACCAGGATGATCCCTTCTAGCATGTCTGAGTGAATTTGTTAAGCTATTTGAATTTGTCATACAACAATGTCCGTATAAATCCCGACAGGATATCAACTGCAAACACTTATTAGGGCAACATATATCTATGGCGGTGCTCCATTGCAAAATTGCTCCGACGGTGAAGACCCACATATCACAACAAGCAAGGTTGACTACAAAAACACTGATGAGCCAAAGAAGGTATGGTTTCACTTGGACATAATGATTGGTTTTGCAACAGGGTTTTAGGGTATCATTGGAGTCTTGGTGTTCAAGAAGCAATGGAGACACAAGCTTTTCACATTTGCCGAGTTAACCATGGACAAGATACATAGTGTAGTCCCAGTGAAAGTTTCCAAGATAAAACGAGGACGAGAATTTGCATATATAGATCTGTGAGAATGCACGTAACCATGGAATATCTACTTATTACGTATCTAATGATAGTATTTATATTCTTAATATTGTTATTATGCTTTTATTAGGGGTGAGCAATAAACGGTTCCGAACCGTGAAAACCGTGAAACCGAACCGGGACCGCTAGAACCGAACCGAATTAATGTTATAGGTTCCGGTTCCGGTTCTCATATTTTGGCATAATCGGTTCCCGGTTCGGTTCCGGTTAGAACCGACGGGTCCGGTTAAGAACCGTTAGAACCGTTTTGAATAAAATTAAATATTTAAATATTCTATTATTAGTTTGAAATAGAATGTGTCGTTTCCTTCTTTATAGTTCTTAACACTTTTAAATTGTTTTACTTGGTAGGAATGTAGAGTGTTGCCTTATGTGATGGTCCAGCAGTCAGCACAGTTTGTTCTGACCCCGTTTAATCTGTATAAAAAGAATGATCTGATCCAAACAAAAACATATTTTGATACGTAAACTGCTATACTTTTAGTAACCATGGTTAATACAAACTGTTGATTAATTTTTTTTAAGAAAAATCATTGTTTTTGTTTATTTTTTTTATTTAATTGTTAATGTTAATTTTAGGATTTTATTGACAACCGGTTCCGGACTAGAACCGTTTCATGAGAACCGTTTCACCCGGTTCTGGAACCGAACCGTTTAGTAATTATCGGTTCCGGTTCTCATATTTTGGAATAAACGGTTCGCGGTTCGGTCGGTTTCGGTTCGGTTCGGTCCGGTTCTGAACCGTTGCACAGCCCTAGCTTTTATATTGGGTGTAACACTTGAAAATACTAAAGGTTTCCCAATCATTCCCTATCTAGTCCATGCCATTGGTGCCGCCCCTTGCACACAAGAACACGATGCTTCTATTTTAGAATAATTTTATTATTTATGTTCCCAAACAGAAATTTCTCCATTTCAAAGGTACGTGCATGATTCATTTATTATCCCCAAACAGAATTTTGCCCATTGTGCATGCATTCTACTTTTCATGTGCCTTTGTTGAGAAAAGTTCAAGGACCACCATTCATATCATATCAATTCCAACTACTCGAATGTTTAACTAGCAAAATAATGTGGTATTAGCATGGAGAATAATGTGTGGTTTGTAATAAGTGAAACCACATGATAGGAAAATGTATCATGCAACTAACTTGTTAAAAGCTGGTTAAAGGTATTGTATTAAAGATCACCATTCAGAATAAAGCTTTCTCTACTCTCTGCCTATTGCTTCCTCTGGGACTGGCTGCATGTATCAGAATAAATTTATGAAAACCAATGAGGACAAGTTGATAACTATTTTTCTTTGTGAATATCATGGTCGACAAAACTATAATTCTTTTAGACTAACTATGAATTATAATCATTTCCGAGCCCCAAAATAATACAAGTACTCGGAGTTCTTTACCTGATCAACGTGCATTTGAATTAATGAAGATAGAGGATTATAATCAATCTTTTTTATCCTTAGTATATAAATTAGCGGTAGTACTAATAACACTTTTACATGCTCTTTTTACTGTGAGAAATCAGAATGTGCTAATGGCATTCAACTATAGCTTTTAGTGACTGTTTCTTATATGGTCAGAAAATCGTATGTCAACATTTCCGGCAACTATGTAAATCAAGTCATGGAAGGTGTTGAAATTCAATATTGTAAAGCTTTGGAACTAGGAATCATTTGCACTTCTAAGCGAGATATATTGTTTGGGAGAGTGCAAATAGGCATCGGTTTAGGGAAAAAGCGAAAGAGGTGAAGTCGCTGAATGTTTCAGCGACTTCTCCCTCTCGATATGCCTATACCTGCCATGTCTGATAAAGTGTTGAAGGAATGTTTCATGAAGTCGCTTAATCAAAGTGAGGCTTCTTTGAAGTCGCTGAATCAATCTGAGGCCTCTCCATTGAAGTCGCTAAATCAAAGTGAGGCATCAAAGAAGTCAAACAAACAAAACAAAAGATGTCTGCCAATCTTTATATTATGATGAACATTTTTTTAAAATAATATATATAAAGATTGGCAGACATCTTTTGTTTGTTTGTTTGACTTCTTTGATACCTCACTTTGATTCAGCGACTTCAATGGAGAAGCCTCGGATTGATTCAGCGACTTCATGAACATTCGCTCAACACTTTATCAGACATGGCAGGTATAGGCATATAGAGAGGAGAAGTCGCTGAACCATTCAGCGACTTCACCTCTTTCGCTTTTTTCCCTAAATCGGTACCTATTTGTACTCTCCCAAACAATATCTCGCTTAAAAGTGCAAATGATTCTTGGAACTAGTAAAAAATACTAGATAACATTCATTAAAAATATTTTTAAAAACTGGTTTCGATTTTTTTAAAGCCTAAATATTTTTTCGAGTAATGTTTTCAGCTTCATTTCAGTTTATTAAAACACGAAACAAATAACGTTTTTTCTTGGGTGGGGGAGTTATACTTTGTTGACTTCAATGATGAGGAGTGAAGACTTTATAACAAACAACACCTTATTTGCTCCACCGGCCATCCATATGACTTTCCAAGTCATCCATTATCAATAAGTTATGTAACCGGCCACCACTAATGGCAATGACTTCCAAGTCGATCATTACCAATAAATTTCTGTTCATGAATGGATCGATTAATTGTTAAATAGTTTCTCTTAGTAAAACAATCAATTAAGAAATCATCATACCAGTAATCTATTTAAACAGCTGAAACTAAGCTGCAGTAGAACACTTGAATCATGAGAAACCAGTGGGGTTTGGGACTCCATCTCATTTTCATAAGTTTTCTCTCATTTGCAACCATATATACCGGTCTGGGTGCTCCATATACGAGAGTGAATTGCTCTAGAGAAGAAGCGGCTAGCTCTTCTTAAGTTCAAACACACCCTTAGAGATGAATTCATGATGCTCTTATCATGGGTTGGCAATGACTGTTGTCAGTGGGAAGGAGTCCGCTGTGATGATGTCACTGGAAATGTTGTCAGCCTTCATCTCAGGGGAAGTAAGAAGACGAAAATTAACTGGTTACATTCAGGGTCCATTTCAGTGACGAATGATGCGTATTACTCTGCTGGCAAAGACTACTACTTAGTTGGTGATAAGGTGGACTCTTCTTGGCAGAGTTGAGGCATCTGAAACATCTGGACTTGAGTGGGAATGACTTTGGAGGAAGTCGTATCCCTGAGTTCATTGGATCCTTTAAACAGCTTAGTTATCTCAATCTCTCTGATTCAGCTTTCGGTGGTATTATTCCACATAACATTGGAAACCTATCTAATTTGAAGGTTTTGGATCTCAGTAACATTCTCATACACACAGCTAAAGGCAGATGATTTGCCTGGGTTTCTCACCTTTCTTCACTTGAGCGCCTTGTCTTGAATAGTGTGGTTCTTAGCAGACGAAATTGTAACATTTGTGTTCTGCATGATCCCTTCGCTAATAGAGTTAAATTTAAGAGAGTGTGGACTTACTAATGCTGATCTTGGTCCTAGCCTCAATTTGAGTAGATCACTTCCCAACATCAAACACCTTGATCTTAGCAGGAATCTTATTCAAGGCGCATTTCCGTCTGTTTTAACAAATATGAGTTCTCTATTATCCCTTGACCTTTCAGGAAACTTGCTGAATTCATCAACTCCTGTCATGCCTAACCTTCTAAAGCTTGACCTCTCTAATAATATGTATAAGCAGATTGAGCACGTTGAAATATGGAGGCAATGTCACTTGAAGGAATTGATTCTTTCAGTCAATTATATTGGAGAAGAAATGGTTGGTCCTTCAACCAACATATCTCATGTTCCCAATATGCTTTGGAGGAGTTACATTTTGATGATAATCTATTAAATGGTTCAATCCCAGATTCCATTGGAAGGTTAACCAGATTAAGAGTCTTACATCTCGGATCAAACAGACTGACAGGTCTAATCCCAGAAGCTCTAAGGAGTTTAAAATCATTAGAAGTACTTGATGTATCTTCAAACCAATTAAGTGGACCACTTCCAGCATGTCTTGTGAGACTGGTTTCATTAAGAAGTGCTTTCAGTGCTGTCAAATTTTTTAAATGGCACGATTCCGGTTTCGGTTGGGCAGCTCAGAAAGCTCAATTTTCTAGATGTCTCTTGGAATTCATTTGAAGGTTGTACTTTCCGAAGCTCACTTTGCTAACCTCTCAAAGTTGAAGTACTTGGATGCAGGTTCTAACAGTAAGTTGATATTTAATGTTTCACGTCAATGGATACCTCCATTCCAGCTTCAAGTTATTCGACTTGGTTCTTGCAAGATTCTAGATGGACACTCTCACGATGGTTGCAAACTCAAAAGAATCTTGAGGAGTTAGTGTTGTCCAATGCAAGCATTTCAGGACCTTTGCCTACATGGTTTCGGAAGATGCCACTATTTCCATCTTGGATCTCTCTCATAACAACCTTTATGGGCCCCTGACAA
>JAUTDX010002560.1:0-58801 GCA_030844895.1 Ambrosia x helenae | reverse complement strand
TCTCTTTTCAACCACACCATCTTCACAACCAGGGCCGCCCCTTAATGGGTGCGGAGAGGACTACCGGCCCGGGCCTAATTTCTAGGGGGCACATTGACCCTTCCGCAATCCAAGTTTTCTTAATAATGATGTCCTTAATTCGATGGATTTTTGTATGTTTGAGCCTTAAAATTGTTAATCAAGTATTAATCAAAGTGAAGGGTAGTTTATATAACATAGAAAGTGAAGAAATTTTGAGAGAGGTTAAGATTTAAAGAAGAAAATGAAATGGTTTGAGAAATTTTTTTTTTGCAGGTTTATTATGGTGTAGGACTAGACAGGATGAAAAAGATGTAATGAAAAAGGCCCACATTTAGTTGTTTTTGTTTTTTTACCTTTTATTTTTTACTTCCCTTGTAACTTTTATTTTTGGTATGAAACAATTTTTTTAACAGCCAAACTTTCCCCCATTTGTATTTTCACCCTTTGTGGGATTCGAACACCCAACCTCCCCAAGAGAATCATTAGACTGCAACTAAGTGGAAAACAAAATTTGATCCATCAATTTGATATTTCTTTAATCGTGGCATAAAAAATAGTTTACATTATTCATTTCGTTAAGGCCTAAAGCTAAGGCTAAGTGGCACAATTTTTGCAGCTCGGCCCGAACAACTGAATTTTCAGAGACGGCCCTGTTCACAACCAACACTTGAAAGTCCACCAACAATCTTCACAACGACCATCTGAAATCACCAATATCTTCACAACCCGAACCATCAGAAACCTTAATCGCATAATCCCCAAATTTTATAGCCCATTTTTGTTTATTCGTGTTCTAGGGTTTCGGGTACGAACAGATGGGTTTTTTTATATGAAGTCCGGCGATAGGTGTATTGGATGGACGTTGGGGGAGGTTGCCGGGAGGTGTGGTGTGGGTTGGTGGTCGATGGAGTTGACAGTGTGGTGGTGGTCGTATAAGGTATGTATGTGTTGGTATTGGCAAGTGGTTGTGGTGGTGGTTGTGTAGTTTATACAGTTTTATCCTCTATTTCATCTTATTTACCAACAGTTTGGAGGTCAAACACCAATAAACCCATCAAATATTTTATCTCCGGTGAAGAATAGCTAATCAGTCGGAGGGTAGCGCCCCCAGGGAAAAACAGGTCTTGGTCAGGAGTGTGGCTGGTCCGGCTCTGAATTAATACCTATCAAATTTAAAAAAAAAGTCGAATTGAAGATTGAAGAATACATAAGTTATATAACAATTAAATTAAAAAAAAATAAAGGTTCCATTTTTACTTAGGTCAATGGAATACACATCTTCGATAGTAAAAGTGATGTGGGCAACAGTTGCTGCCCCTTTGTTAAACAGAGACGCAGATAAAAGTGACGGGAGCATTTAATACTTGAAACATACTAACTTTATTACGTATTTTACCAAATTTCCTTAAAACGCAAACTAGTTATTTAGTTTATTATTAACTATAGTGATAAAAGCAACTTTTTTTTAAGTCAAACTACATTTTATTCCATATTAATATTTACACGTCGACTAATAGCGAGGTGCTAATTAGAAGACAAGTACATCACCTAAATTACATGTTACATGATATTTCTAAAAATCAAAATGTTTCCATTTCTCTCAATCAATACCTTCTAGTTTCACTCGGTTTTTCACCCAAATGTAGGATACCAATTTTATATCGGTCATTATGTGCTCCAATGATGCGTTCCTCCCATTAAAGATTTTGTCGTTCCACCTTTTCCCTAGCACCCAACATGCTGTGATAAAAGCAACTTATACAGCATAAACGTTTGCTTTCTAATTTAATATTTTGTCACAAACAACACTTTTTAAAACACAATTCTTAGATTTTTTAGCATAAATATACTATAACCTTGCAGAATTTAACACTTCAACCTAATTGCTGTGAAGCATACACCTTAATCTCTCGCATGTCCCTTGAATACATAAAATTAAACAATACTAAGGTGGTGTTTGTTTTTCTCCCAGAAGCACTTCTGACCTCTTTTGTCTGCGCTGCGCAGACATTTTGGGGCGGGCAGACTGTTTGTTTTTCGGAAGACATTTCACTCCAAAAGCTCTTCCTGACCTCTTCTTGGTGCAGACTTGGACCAAAGTCTTCTAAGGTCTTCTCCTCTTCTCTTCTCCTCACCCACCACCACACCCACTACCACCACCACCACCACCACCACCACTGTCACCCACCCACCACCACCACCTAGCATCATCCACCACCACCGTTTACCACCACCACCGTCCATCACCACCACGGTCCACCACCACCCACCACCGTCCACCGCCACCACTACCACACCCACCCTTCACCGGAAACCCCGCACCACCGGCGTAAGTCGTAAAACCTCTTCGCGTACGTCAGTCACTAGCACTCTATCCCTCTGTTATTTCATTGTCTCTTCCCAAAACATAAAACCCTTAAAAGCCCTAATATCTCCGGCGACATGCCGGGCCTCCTTACACCATCCAACGACTCATCATCCTCAATCATCCCCTACTCGTCTGATTCCACCACACCTACCGGATACACTCTCCACCACAACCTCAACCCCCCAACCACACCACGTCTTTCCATCTCCTGGTCTCGCGGTAACTCCTTACGCGTAACCGTTTTCCGGTGAAGATGTTGATAGTCAGATTGAGAATGATGGAGATGAACGCAGATGCGTTACCGAGATATTATACAGAAACAAAGGAGGAGGATGAGGGACAGTAAAGGAAGAGGACTTACCGAAGAGGAATGGTCGTCGACTCCGGTCACCGGAGATGGTTGACGGCCGGTCAGTCGTCGGGTACAATAAGGGCCCGGTTATAGAGATGGACCGGCGAGGACCTGAGATGAAGATTCGTGGCTGTGAATGATGGTGTGTGGTGTCTGATAAAGGTCGCCGGAGATGGAGATAGGTTATCGGAACTGGAGAGGTGGTTAGTCGGAGATGATAGGACCCACTTAAGGAGATTGGATGGTCGGGTGTTTGTGTTGTTTAGTCGCCGATGTTTGTGTTGGGGATACGGTCGAGTGTTGGTGAAGAAGGTGGTGGGTTGTCGGGATGCTCGGAACCGGTCACCGGCGAGGGTGACCGGAGAAGATGACTGTGATGGTGTCCCCCCCCCCCCCCTCTCTCTCTCTCTCTCTCTCTCGATCTCGATAGATGTGGCCATTTGCTTTATATAATAATAATAATAATAATAATAATAATAATAATAATAAATAATAATAATAATAATAATAATAATAATAATAATAATAAAGTTTCAAAAGGGTCCCTTAATTTTAGGTTTTTACATTTTGGCCACGAACACTAACCGGGTTAGACCTCAGTTAGTTTGGGAGTGATAAAAGCAAACAAGTTGAATGTTTGGAGTGCTAATGGCCAAAATGATAGTTGGGAGTATTATCCGCCAACAGGCGATAGTTAGAAATATTAAAATCCATTTTCCCTAAAAATTAATAATTATATTCAGACCCATTTATATTCAGACCCATTTTCATTGTAAAGGACCTTCTGAATTTGCATGAATCCGTAAATATGTCTAAGGAGAGGAGAAGTTTGCTAAGAGTCATTGTCTTGGCGACTTGTTGTGCGATATGGAAAGCGTGTAACGATCTCATTTTCAGCGGTAAAAGAACAAATTGGAAACGGGGTCTTCGGCGAAGCCCAAGTAAAGGCGTATACGTGGGTGAAACATAAAAGCAAACAAATGGGATGGACGTGGGAAAATTGGTTGGCGTTCAATGTTCCTATAACCTGAGCGATTGGTTTTAATTGTTTATGTTTATCTATAAGGTAGCGTTTGGTACGGGGGAATGTAAGGGGAATGGAATGGACCATTACGAGGTAATGAAAAATAGTGTGTTTGGTTGGTTAAAGGAATGGAATCACCTATTCCACAAGGCATTCCATTCCCTCAAAACCATTCCATCCACCCCCCATGTTTTTTTTTTTCATTCCATCCCTCATTCACCCTTTACTAACAACACCATAACCCACCAACCACCACCACCACCCACCACCATCGTCACCACCCACCACCGCCGTCACCACCGTCGCCAACCACCGCTGCCGCCACCCACCACTACCGTCGTCACCACCCAGCACCGCCGTTGTCGCCACCCACTAGCTACCTTCACCCACCCACCCACCTCCGCCATCCAAGACCACCCAACGTCGACCACCACCGTCGGCCCACCACCCACCATCGTCGCCCACCCTCGCCGTCACCACCATCACTATCGTCGCCGCCACCAACCACCACCACCACCACCCACCACTGTCACCCACCCACCATCACGCCATCCATCTCCACCCATCGCCATCTTCACCACTACCACCACCGCCGTCGCCACCCACCACCACGCTATTGCCACACACCACCACATACCATCACTGCCACCAACCACCACCCACCACCGCCACTACTCACCATCGTCGCCCACCAACCATCACGACCATCCACCTCCACCTTCCACCGTCACCACCACTGCCGCCACCACCACCGCCACCGCTACCGCCACATATCACCACCCACCATCACCGTCACTGACCACCACTCACCACCGATTTTATTCCTTCGTCTGTTACTTCCTATCCAACAACATAAAATAATGTTTTGTTTCATTCCCCCATGGCAACCAAACAAGACATGGAATGGTAATGATCCATTCCATTACCTTGTCCATTTCATTACCTCGTCCATTCATTCCCCCATCCATTCCATTACGCCATACCAAACAGACCCTAAGGACGATGTAATTTGGTGATGTAATTCGATTGTGCCTAGCATCTTGCTTGACACAATCTTGCGTATATTTTGGTGTGGAATAAAATAGAAGTTTGCCGATATAAAAAAAAGATATGTAACATTAACAAGAACTGTCTTAAAACTAAAAATTGAGTGTGGACATTAAGTCACGCAAGCAGGCTTTGTATTGAATTTTGGTACGATGATGTTCAGCCTTCCACATATCCAATTTCATTCGTTCATTCAAATTTTACTTCTTTTTCATGAAAGTAAAAAAGTTGTTCTAGTCTAACTAAATAAAATATACAAAAAATCATAACTATTACAAGATTTTTTTTATGGATTGAGAACATAAGAGTATTCACATCTTATCTACTAACCATTCTTGTTTTTATATAAATTTAAAAATTCTATTAAAAATCGCTACATGCCTTCTATTAGTCCTTTATCTCACCCTTATATTTTGAAAAAACACCCATAGTGGCTTTTCATATATGAAAATCTACTATTCATCCTCAATCAAATTATTATCAATATATGAAAATGATACATAGGGTATGGATCCTAAGAGAACCAACCCCTATTTAAGAACTGAGAGAACCATTCTGGGCCACACATTTCATATAAAGGCAAAAAAAAAAAAATTTTTTTTTTTTTTTTTTTGCTTTAATCGCACATTTTTATGCAAGGAAAAATTTTTTTTTTATTTTTTTGAATTTTTTTTGAATTTATACATATGTGTATATGTCAATTATACATATGTGTATATAGCAATTATACATATGTGTATATAGCATTTTTCAGCTATACATATGTGTATATTTCAGTTATACATATGTGTATAATGCAATTATACACATGTGTATACTGAAAAAAAAAATAAATTTTTTTTTCTTACATATAAAGCAGCGATTTTTGCAAAAAAAAAAAAAAAAAAAAAAAAAATTTTTTTTTTTTGCCTTAGAGAAATGTGTGGCCCAGAATGGTTCTCTCAGTTCTCAATTTGGGGAAAGGTTCTCATTTGAACCAAATCCATGATACATATAATAAAATAAATATTAATAAGTTAGATAAAGATAAATTTATAGATGTGATGTGGCAGTTTTTATAGTGAGAGATACATTTTAAAAAGTATAACTTTCATTTAAATTATAGGACAGATGATGATGGAGGGGATGTAATGCTCTAAGAGCATTCACATTAGGGATGAGATTGGTAACGTACCGGTAACAAACCGTAGCCATACTAAATTTTAAGAAAAGTGGGTACCGAATACCTTGCTGAATCTTTCGGTACAGTACCAGTATTTGTTACTAAATGTTCTCTTTATATGGTATTTTGGTACTGAATTGGTAC
Organism: Ambrosia x helenae; assembly: GCA_030844895.1. Lineage (NCBI taxonomy): Eukaryota > Viridiplantae > Streptophyta > Magnoliopsida > Asterales > Asteraceae > Ambrosia > Ambrosia x helenae. The sequence goes on along the minus strand of JAUTDX010002560.1, from coordinate 52,683 downwards.
AATTACCGATAACACCGATACCAAAATTTGAAAAAATGGGTATCGATTACCGTAACGAGTCTTTTTGATACATGTCGGTTCGGTTCAACACCGTATTAGTATGGTACAGTATTCAGTAGCAAATCATCATCCCTAATTCACATCCCACCATATGTATACTTTTTATCTTTATGTCTTAGAGAATAATCTAAAGAAACCATCCAAAATATAACTCCATTTCATTTTCTATAATAAATAACACTTTAAGAAGGCAAAAACAAACCTTTATATTTATAGTCTAAAATGTAAGTCTATAATTATAATTATTGTGGGTGTATAAGAAAACAAAAATAATAAAATAAGTGTTGGTAACAAAATAGAAATAGAGACAGAAAATGAGATGTCTATGATTTTAAAAAATAATAAAATTTTAGAAAAAAAATATCCATGGGAAGGGGAACGGTGAAGTGCCACCTTAGCGTGTGACCGACGTAACCACTCCTCCCCCTTCTGGACTTCAGTGAGCACGGGGAAACTTGCCCTCCCTCCCCGAGCTTTTTTTTTGTCTTTTCCTCTTAAACAAAATACTAAAAATATGTTTTTAGTGAAATTATTCTATACATATAAAGAGTAGAATGTGAATGCTTTAATTATTGGCATGCTATCTGCTAAAAGACATTATTTGAATCACTACAAATAAAATCGATTATATTCAAGAGAAAGTATACGGTATAAAGTTTGTTAACGTGAGAAGCAATAAGAAGCCACAAATTATGCCACCTGTAAACTATGGTTAAGTTTAATTAACCTCATCCTGGTTGATTAAAAGGGTAATTTAGTCATCTACGTTTATTCAATCACGTTCCAATTAATACTATGGAATTCAACTAATCAGTTTCAATTCATCATTTGAACGAACATCGAACATATAATCAAGTAATGATTCCATCAAATAAACACAATTTTAAATATCGATTACATGATGCTCTGTTTTTTTATCGAACCAGTGTTTGATTTTATTTAATAATATCGTTTGATGAATTCAACTAATCAGTTTCAATTCATCATTCGAACGAACATCGAAAATATAATCAAGTAAGGATTCCATCAATCAAACACAATTTTAAATATCGATTACATGACGTTCTGTTTTTTTAGCGAACCAGTGTTTGATTTTTCCAGTTCAAGGTGCGTCTGTTTTTGTTATAAGGTGCGTCTGTTTGATTTTTGGTTATATGGAGCGTCTGTTTTTGTTTATAAAGTGCGTATGTTTGATTTTTCAGCAGGTTGTTTTTTGTTTCTTCAACTGCTGCTTCTGTTTTTGTCTATAAGGTGAGTCTGTTTGATTTTTTTGGTTATAAGGTGCGTCTGTTTTTGTTTATAAAGTGCGTCTGTTTGATTTTTCAGCAGGTTGTTTTTTGTTTCTTCAACTGCTGCTTCATCTTTTTAATATCAACTTCCAAATTCTTAGTAGCTTCTTTGTTTGTCTGATTCCATTTTAAAAACGAGAATAAAAAATGACAGAAAAAGTGATAATCTAATGATAAAATGCACCTGAACGTTTTGAAAATATTATGCTCTGTTTTTTGTTGTTATTCGTCAATCTGGGTGTTTTGATTCGTGTGTGTGTGTTTTTGATTGATTTGGAGGTGTAATAAACCCTAATTAAATGATGGTTGATGATTTTGTTTATGAATTTAGTAATAACCATCGTGGGTTTTGAATTCGCGTTTTTAATTTGTATTTTTAAAATGCGTTTAAATTTTCTAATGACTAATTTACCCCTGGTTTGATTTAAACGCCTATGGTTATATGATCTGATCACTTTGAAATCTAATGGTCCAGATTGCTTCTTATGCTTTTTATTTTAAGAGACTTTATACAATATCTCTTCCCTATATTCAATGTGTTATCTAGGCATGTTATCTATTAAGATTGTCCTACACGAAGGCTACAAGCAAACATTGCGTATAAGGAGAATGGTAACTATGTAAGTTTTGTGGACAAGATTTGTGCTTTATAGTTTGTCATAAGTTTCAAGTTAAGCACTTTTATCAATGTTTCTAAATGATGTTTTAAGGTTTTTACAATAATTACATGTCATCTAGGGTTATTTGGAACCAAATTATTGTGTAAACAAATTAGATCAACCGGTTAGGGTCAAATCGGGTTTTAAGGGTAAGTTTGTGGATTTTGTAAAAATAGTATACGCCGCGACAAATTATGAAACTTTTGTGGATGTTCCCGTATATGTATGTGAGTTATAAATATTTTTCATTTCCCTTAAAAATTGTAGAAAAATTATGAAAAATCAAATATCACAAAAAGGGTAAAATGGTAATTTTTCAATGACAGTTTATGTTAAAGTTCAGTAAAAATTCCATGTTTATCCAATTGGCGCAAGACCAGTGGGGAAAGTTTTGCATCTAAAGCAAGTATATAATGTAAAACTTTCAAACCCTTTTTTTATAAAATTGATCAAGTTATGAGTTATGACCCTCTTCATGAACCGTAAATTAGTGGTTAACAACCGAGTTTGACCCTTTATTGTTTTAAAATCATAAAAACATGCTTATGGTTTTGAAAAATTAAGAAACTTTTTATAGACATCCACATCCATTAGATCAATCTTGACTTAAAAATCAAGTTATTTGGTGTTCATATAACCAAGTTATAACTAAAACAAGTTCGGATAATCCTACAGTTAGATTTTTGATATTAACAATTTGTATGATTCACGAGTTTTTAAGAGTGTTTTAGCATATATAAGACATATGAATGGCTACTAACATATACAAGGTATCAAAATAAGTTGGTTAGGTGTACAAATAATATGACCCTAAGATATTATGTCGAGCTGAACAGAGCATGAAACAGATTGTATTTATATTATTTTAAAACACTGGATTAATATAAAAATATTTATTGGGATAGATTTTGTTATGTTACTACGTAAATCACGAGTCAAAAGTCACTCATTTGGGCTAATAGAATGCTGGGCCAAAAGTACCGAAAAATAAAGAAAAGACTAATAAGTTATGCTTAAGTTTGAAAGTTGAAGAAAATGGCTTGTTGGGTCCAAGGTAAAGCTTAATTTGGTGTTCAACCCATTTTCAACAATCAACCACTCTTGATTCTTAAAGACCGATATCCGGCCCACTCTTTTAAATGAGCCGATCAGTTTGAGTAATGTTATAACTGAATATTCAGTTATGGTTTGGTTTATGGTAATTTTGTAGCCGAATTATTCGAGTTGGGTTGCATATATAGTTTACAAGCATAACTTTTTAGCTCGAATTTGGGCCCAAACTTAATATCGAGTAGCTCACCTCATGGGCAGTCGAGCAACTTTAATCATTTACGGTTAGAGATGCACAAATCAGTTTAAAAAAAAATAAGCGAACTGGTTATTTCGTTCATATATAAACTGGCTATAAAACTAACCGGTTCGATTAATAACTGGTTTTGCGTGGTGGAAAACTATAACCTATTATAATGATTAGGGTAAAAACCGGTTTTTTTAATATTTAAAACTAAAAATTATCAAAATTATAATATAAAACCCAGGATTTGGTTCAAATGAAAACCTTTGGCCAAATTGAGAACTGATAGAACCATTCTGGACCACAAATTTTTCTAAGGCAATTTTTTTTTGCTTTAATCGCTACTTTATATGTAGGAAAAAAAAAATTCTTTATTTTTTTCAATATACACATATGTATAGCTGAAAATGTAATATACACATATGTATAATTGCTATATACACATATGTATAAATGGAAAAAAAATGAAAAAAAAAATTCCTTTGCATAAAAACTTGCGATTAAAGTAATTTTTTTTTTTGCCTTTATAAGAAATGTGTGGCCCGGAATGGTTCTCTCAGTTTTCAAATATTGGTTGGTTCTCTTAGGATCCCTATAGACATTGTTTTTTATTTATTTGTTTATATTTATGTATGTGTATATATGTATATGCATGTGTATGTATGTGGATGGGGTAAAATGGTTTAAAAAAACTCAAAATTTGTTAAAAATAGGCTAAATTTTTTTGAAAAAGTGGTAATAACCTGTCAAATGAAAAAAAACGTTTTAAAATAACAGGTTGCTAACTAGTTTTTACTCTAGATCTCATAACTGGTTCCTAACCTCTATTACTCTAGATCTCATAAACCGGTTTTCAAACCTAAACCAGCTTTAATATATCGCCATATCAATACAGAAAGTCAGAAATTGTTTTTTTTTCCACCTCTCTTTACACCCGTAGCATTCCAAGTTATGAGATTTACCTCCATTCTTTTCCGGTTTGATCGATCACCTCTAGTTTGATTTAGAAATGCTACCAGATAATACCAATAAAAGGTAGGACATCATCTTGATTTTGGTATTCTTATTTTGGTTTGTTTTATATCATCCTATGTATCTATCTGGTGGTGGGTTGACAAAGATTGACATGTGCTTTTGTTGCAATGACATCTATTACTTCCCATCATGACAACATACTATTTTATCTCTACCCTAATTCATGTTTTGGCCCCCTCCCCCTCTTGTTGACATTAACGCTTAAGACATTATGGATCAATTAATTTATATTTGTCTTTCGTTATCTACATGGTACGATGTCATCAAGCCAATAATTTTGATTCCCACTTTGTAATAAAACTTCGTTATCATCCCTTCAAAAGCTATTATAGTTCCCCCAATTTTCGTGCGTCTAGTCACGAGCAACTTCATTCTCGAAAAAATAAGTGTTTTATGCCTATTAAACAATTTTCTTTCTTTTCGTTACATGAGATTGAACGATCTTTATATAAGTGATTTAATCTATTTTTTATTTATTTAGGATGCTAGATCTAAACAAAGAGGATGGTTATTATCTTATGGTTTTTTATATAAACAAAAGTAACCAATATTATAATTGCGTTTAAAGTCGACATAATAGATTGAGTTGCCCTAATGTTGACATGAAACCAGTTGATTACTCCTTCCGTCCCTATTTAAATGTCGTGGGTCTAAAAACACATTTTAATAAATCTTTTATTTGCATGTGGTAAAATGACAATAATATCCTCAAAAATGATGGTTGTGTTTTGTCTTTTATGTGCAAAACTGAAAATTGCATTTCTATTTTTGGGAAATGGACATTTAATTTGAGACAACCAAAAATGAAAAGATAAACATTTAAATAGGGACGGATGGAGTATTTTATTAGGACAATATACATCGTAATCCAACGGAGATGAAGGATGATATGTGTCGAATGCGTAGCGTTTGGGACCAACATACGATGTTGATATAATGCTAATTAATGTTAAATTATGAGATTAGTTGGGAAGTCTTGGTATTAAAAGGTCTTAATGTTTGTCGACTAAGAGGCAAAAAATGGGTCTACCATGTTCTATTTTGAAATTAGGGAAAACAATGTTTCCGTGTTGAAGCCATAGCAAAGTTGGTGAAAATTAGGGAGCTATAGCTGAGGTCATGTAGGAGTTGAGGGTTCGATTTTAGTCGGAGTCATTTTACCACATGTGGGGTTTCATCTAGGGAGATACCCAATTCCGGTGGGATGGGTAATCAGTACAGGCTAGCACAGGGTGTTAGTCGGAGCTCCACCGATTACAACACATTGTCGTTAAAAAAGGGAAAACAATGTTACATTGACATCTAAGGGGGGACGGGGCGCCACCCGAATCGGTCACGGGTACCCACTACCAGCACGGTAACACTACCGCCACCCATGGTGGTAGTGGTCCCGTGATCCGTTTTGCTGGTTCTGTTTGTCGTGCTGGTAATAGTTTTTATTTTATTTTTGAGTTTTATAAATGTTTTTTTTTGTGTTTAAACCGTTTGTTTTTGTAGTATTGTTTACCGTTTGTTTTATAATTTTTTATTATTTTTACCGTTTGTTTTAAAATCTAATTAAATTAAAAAAAAACATTAAAGATAAATATAAAAAACTAAAATTCATTACTATTAAACATTAAACATAAAAATAAAATACATTAAAATAAATAAAAAAAACTTAGAGTTGGCGCAACAGTTGCCATGCCTCGACATAGTCAAAGCTGTTGTCGTATCGAGCCGCATAGTCCACATGCGTGAACTCGAAAGCCAACTCCGGTTCGATGCCCGACTCCTCCCTCAACGTGTTCCAGTACAGGGTGGTCCACCGATCACACTTTATGGTGAGGTCGACCTATTTTCGCTGCAGGCTCACGCTTGTCCGGTCATTGGTGCCGACATGGCGGTTGAAATCGGACAACACACGGTCCCAAAAACCCTCCGGGTGGGAGCCTGAGCCCGAGGCCCTCAAGCGTTGACGTTGTTGAAGAATCGGGTCGTCCGAGGCGTCTTTGTATCAGATCACCAAGGCAATCTCTTCTTCGGAGGTCCAGCGAGTCATCTTCGTTTGTGTGTGTGTTTGTTTATACGGTGGTAAAAGTGTGTTTTAACCCTATGGTTTCTATGTTTATATACAAAAAAATTCGAACGGTTCAAATTTAATTTACTAACTGTTTTGGTGGAACGGTGTCAATGCTATTGAATTCGATTGACGGTTTCCAAATTGAATTCACTGACCGTTTGATTGTGGGACGGTTGTAATAGTAAAAGTAATTAATATTTAACCTTTAAACCGTGTGAAATAAAAAAAAAGTTTAGTAAAAATTAAAAAAAATAAGTAAAAGAATAAGTGAAGTGCTGCCTCTAAAAAAGTGTTTCAGTGAAGTGAATCAGTGAAGTGATGTGGCAGTGCAGGATTGGTTAAAATCATTTAAGTGAAAAAACATTTAGTTATGCACCCCTTGTGCCCTAAGGCCTTTCGGTGTGGTGCCGGCATGGGAACGACAGCCTGATGCCGGGCCGGGCAACAACGCCCCATTGGGCCGGCAACGGCATGACCATCCTCTCCTTGCCAAGCTTGACGGGCCTCTTGATTGGTGTTTTGGTTTTTTTAAGGGAGGGAGGTCCATCGTCCACACCCTTGGCCCATCGTCATGAAGATGTCACTCCCTCACTGACGCATTTACCTACGTAAATCCTACATAACGGCCCATCATCAACCCTCCAACCAGCCTAAGCTCCTTTATCGTTTCTTTTTTATGTGTCCAATCAACCCCACGCTCACTCAAATAGCACGAATGTGGTATGTTTGCTTGTACTTTAGGTTTTCATCACTTGCATGTCATATTTATTTGGATACAGTTTTTTTATTTATTTATAAAAAAATCATTGATTGTAGTCAATCTAGGATATATTTACATGTTAATGTCTCGGGGTTCAAATGAGTCAAGCTACTCGCGAGCTACTTAAGCTTGATTCAAAAAAGGCTCGAAACAAGCCGAGCCTAACCAAGCTCGAGCCTAACCGAGCTCGAGCCCGAGCCTAAAAAACAAGCTCGTTTGGCAAACAAGCCCAGGCCCAAGCTTCGGATATCAAGCAGACTCGCGAGCCTAAACGAGCTCACTACATATATATTTTTTTTATTAATATATTTAATATATATTTAAATAATAATAATAATTATTTATAAAAAGTATGAGAAAATAACTAAATCATATATAAAAAATACTTATAATTAATATAAATTAATAAAATATGATAAACGAGCCAAGCTCGAGCTTGATAAACTTACCTACGAGCCGAGCTCGAGCTCTAGAAACAAATCTCGAATCGACCCGAGCTCGAGCCCAATCAAGCTCGGGCTTGGCTCGTTTGCACCCCTATTCATGCCGACTGGGGAATCATGTAAGTGAAATCTCATAAATCGAATAACGTGATCAATACAAGATACAACCATCTCTTATCTAGAGGCGGTGTAACCACCCCACTAACTACCACATATAACCGACATAACAATTCAGTAACTATACACATACACTCTAATATGCACCTTCACTTAACTTTCAATTTCACTTTTCGTTGCCAATGATAAAAATTTATGGTGCACTTGATTAACAGTTTTATTGCATCACCTTTATCATGTGGAAAAAGTTATGGGTATGCTTCTTTACAGGTTGATTACATATGAGTCGTTCCAACATTCTCTTAATGTGGATCTTATAAAGCTTTCTTCTCCTCGGCAATCTCTCCAGATTTGGCACTTTCAACATATTGAGTGGGACTATTAGTATAATAATAGTTGCTAATGAGTCAAACCACTACTTCCATTTTTCTTTCCCGGCATGTAGGTCAAATTGGATATGGTATATAGAACGTAGCATGCTATAATGTCTCCTTGTAGACTTTAAAAAATTACCCCACTACGAAGCAGTATAGGTGCTTACACATACAAACATACACCTTATATATTGATTCTTTTAGGAGTAAATTCCTTTTTGAGTCCCTGAGTTTTCTTGATTTTAACTAGTTGAGTCCAACATTTTCAGTTTTAACATTCTGAGTGCTAGTGTTTTAAGTTTGTTATGGTTTGAGTCCAATTTTCTAACTCTGTTAGATTTTTTCTGTTAGTATTTATGAAATGACCAAAGTACCCCAATCATTAAAAATAAATGTTATTAAATATTATACTTTATTATATTATAATATTAAATATACACACATAACTACATCTACACACACTAGATCTCACCCCTCTCTCTCTCTCTCACTTCTCTCTCTGCACACACACACACACACACTAGATCTCACATCTCCCTCTCTCTCTCTCTCTCACTTTTCTCTCTCTCTCTTAAATCTGCCCAACCCTCCCTTTGGTACAGCACGAAAACAGATATGAAGCAAGTGAGAGAATATGTTGGTGAATGCTTCTGACCCGTAGATACAGCAAGTGCGAGAGAGATCTGTGTGTGTGGAGGTGGTTAGTGAGGCGACGGTGGTGGTTCGATTGACGAAGGGGCAGGTGGTGGTCGTTGGTCCAACGAAGGGGAGGAGATGTGGTGGGTGGTGTTCGATTGACGAAGGGGCAGGTGGTGGTCGATGGGAGGAGTTGTGGTGGTTTGATTGACGAAGGGAGGAGCTGTGGTGGTCGGTGATGGTGGTTTTTGTGGGTTGCAGGTGGAGGTGGTTGGTGAGGCGACGGTGGTGGTGGTTTTGGTGGGTTGCAGGTGAAGGTTGTTGTGGTGGGTTGCAGGTGGAGGTGGTTGGTGAGGCGACGGTGGTGGTGGTGGTTTTGGTGGGTTGCAGGTGGAGGTTGTTGTGGTGGGTTGCAGGTGGAGGTGGTTGGTCATGAGGCGACGGTGGTAGTGGATTTGGGGGTGGTGGTTTATGGTTCAGATCCGGATTTGGGGGTTAGGGTTCAGATCGGTGTGGTGTAGTGGTGGTGATTTATGGTGCAGCGGTGGTGGGATGGTCGATGTGGTGTGGTGGTGGTGGTTTATGGTGTGGTGGTGGTGATGGTGGTTTATGGTGTGGTGGAGGGGTGGAGAAGAAAGTGTGAGAGAGAGAGTGTGTGTGTGTGTGTGTTGTGTGTGAGAGAGAGCTTTATTATTATTATTATTATTATTATTATTATTATTATATTTTATTTATGCATTAAAGACTTGTACGTTATACCTTATGCATTACAGAGTTGTACCTATGTGTAAAATGACCGAGATACCCTTATAGTTAACTGACTTGGTTAACGGCGTTAGAAAATTGGACTCAAACCATAACAAACTTAAAACACTAGCACTCACAACGTTAAAAATGAAAATGTTGGACTCAACTAGTTAAAATCGAGAAAACTCAGGGACTCAAAAAGGAATTTACTCTTCTTTTAGTTGTTAATTATAAGGTTTGAATTATGTTTCCACCCTGTATTGTCGACTCCGCCGCAACGCGCGGGTTCCCTGCTAGTTATAGATAATAATTAGGAATGCTATTGATGATAATCACTCACATTATGTGTAATAATAATGCATGTGTTAACCCACCTTTTTTTTAAGTATAACAATAGGGTATGCAAATTACAGAAAATAAAATACGTGTTTTTATGATGTAATTTTTTTTGAAAATAATACAATATGAATAAGTTATACACATTTAAAATATAAGGATAAAACTTGAAAAAGATCGACAATTGTAAGATATACCTATTTTACAATTGTAAGATATACCTATTTTACCATTCACAACTCGTTGCTTCAAATTGTTTCATGTATGATTTTCTTCAGAACTAAACTTTTTAATCTTATGTATTAATTTCTTAGATCAAGGGCCTCAATTCCTTCGTATTAGGGGTGTTCATGGTTCGGTTTCAAACCGCGAAACCGTCCAAGCCGATTACTGGTTTGATTTCACGGTAGGTTATTTTACTTATCTTTTGGTCGGTCGGTTTCAATATTTTCAAACCGTAACGAACGGTTTGGTTTACGGTTTATACCGAAAACCAACCGTATAAAACCAGACATTAATAAAAATAAATTTATTATAACCTATAAGTAATTTAATGCAAAACAAAAGTATGCTAAGTCCATTTCACATTATATGGGTTTTTCTGTTCTTCTAAATTCTAAAATTTCAACCACAACTAACACTTATGTATCGATGTATTTAGAGATATTTTTATATATTTGGACTACATTTTAAGTTGTTTGGATAGGTATTTATGTTAAACAACTTAAGCATTGTGGACAACTTTATGACGTCTTGAAATTTTGATATTTTTTTTTGCGAAATCGGGACAACTTGTATACATAACGGCCCAACAAGCCCAAACCGTGGAACCAAAAACGGTTTGGTTTGGTTCGGTTTAAAAGTTCTACGGTTCGGTTTCGGTTTAGAAAATTAAAAAACCGTTACTAACGGTTCGGTTTGCGGTTTGAACTAAAAACCGCAAAAACACTTCGTATTATTTCTTTTTTATTTTAGTTACAATGGAGTATTATTTTAAGTGATTTACGAATCGTAATTTTTTACAAGATAAATACATATATAACTTTTAATCCGTTTGGAAATTACATTTAAGCAATTTTCATTCGATTTAATCTTAATCATTACATTAATTAAATTAAAATATATTAATAAACAAACTTAAATGAATAGTGATCAAAATGAATAGTAATTATAATAATATTTTATTTAATTAACTATATTATTATTTTATTTAAAAATTTATTATATTATATACTATTAATATAAATAACATAATATTATCTAATTTCGTTACAAATTTCATATGTTACCTTATGTGTAGATTTCTTTATTTTTTTTAACGTTTACAACCAAAATGGAATCTCGATTGTATAATTCATTGATTGATCAACACCTCATCTAAATTTCGATTGTAAAACGCGCAACGCGCGTGATTTTATACAACTAGTTGATATAAATTTTTTATACATTACTCAATTAAGAACCCAACACAGTCCAAATAATTTCGCTTTCATACGAACATGCTAGTGTTTAATCACATAAGAATGGTTTTAGGAATATATATATAAAAAAAAAGTAGAATAAGCCTAGGACCACTAACTTTACAGTGCAATGGAAAGTTGGAAACCCATGTGCGAACTAGAGGTGGTTGGGCCTACGTAGGTCACACCAATATCTTCCTTTCACCTATTTTTTTTACTTTTTTTAATTTCTTAGGAGGAGGGGCGTCACCAATGAAGCATCCGTGTACCCATTCATCGCACCAACTACACCCGTCATCTGGACTACCCACACACCACACTTGAGAACCCTTCCCACCTGCGGCACCACCTAGCAACCCCTATCTCCTCTGCATCTCTCTCTCTCTCTCTCATCCGCATCCACTTTTGAACGCGTGAGTTAGAACCCGGAACCAACTATCCTGGTAACTAACGGCCAGGGGCACAACTTCTTGAGGGCCTGAGAGGGCCCCGACTCCAACGTTTTTTGGTGCAGTAGTGGAATCTTGCGATTTTCATAGGTAAATTGAGTCCGACCCTCACCAATTTGATCTTCCGGCCACTACCGATCGAAAAAAATTGAGTCCGGCCACCGCCGATTCAAGAACAAGCTTCGCCACTGCTGATGGCGGTGAACCCGTGGAGGTGATGGAGTACACGAGGCCATTTAGCGTCGCCCCCACCCCATATTTAGTTTGAGTGAAGTTCGTGTTTGCTGTATGTGATTTGGTCATCTAACCATTTTGTTCAAATAGTTTGAAAATGATGTTTTTTACTTCTTATGGTTAGGTATTTTTTTTTAATTTTGATAAGATGAAGAGTGTTGTTTTTAGTAGGAGATGGTGATACAATTAGATGCTCTAGTTGGATGTTCTTGTTGGTTTTATGGAGTTCACGAATTTTTTTTTTGAAGCTATCTTGTTTGTGAAAGTGAGTTAAAAGAGGTTAGAGAGGAGAGAGACGAAGAGTGGAGAGAGAGAAAAAACGGCGTTGACTGTTGAGATAATAACAATATTTTGAAACCCGGATCAGTCTGGGAGCCGGACCCCTGATCGGTTCAGGTTGATGGGTTAGACCGCTTGGACATTGAACCGGGGGTTGGGTCACCGGACCGGGGTTTTAAGGGTTGAACGTTTTTTTTTTGTTTTCTTTATATTTTTTCTGGGTTCGTAGTGTTTCTTGGCTAGCTCGTCAAACCGGTGACCCGATGGTGGCTCCGATTTAACATCCGATCCAGATCTGAAAACATTGGATAATAAGGTTTTGTTTAACTAGATCTATTTTTTAATTATATAGATAAAATTACAATAGTACCCTCAAGTGCAAGGCACATTGTATAATTTAATTGAGAAAAATAATTGGGTAAGGATCAAAGGATAAGACGTGAAGGATTTTTAAACATAAAGTAAAAACACATCAATTTTAAATACGAAGGATGCTATAGACGGATGTTCTGTTTTTTATACAACACCATGATACTCGTTGGAAATATAAAAAAAAACGCTCGTTTATATGATATAATTTTTTTAAAAAATAACATATGAAAAAGTTAAGAATATATAAAAACGGTGGGAATATGCATCTAGGGATAAGCACTTCAGTATAAAATACCGAGAATACCAATATCAAATCGGTACCTATACTGTCCATTTTCGGTACCAATTTGGTAACAAGTATTGACGACTTTCGGTATCACTTTGAGTAGGTAACTAGTTTTGGTGGAAATTGGTATTGGGATCGATTTGATATGGTATGGTATGGTATCAAAGTCATCCCCATATGCATGTACCATGCACATGAGGACAGAGAAAGATAACACTACTAAATTATCATTCCACCCAATTTGCGTAAAACCCACGTGTGAACCCCCTGTGCCCTCCTATATATGGTATGTTTGGCAATGAAAGTTTAAGAGCTTTTAGGAGCTTCAAGCTTTTAAGAAAAAACTCTTACTTAATAAAAAATCTTGTTTGGTTGAAATAACTTGAAGCTTTTAAGTTAGGAGAAAAATCTCTATATTGAAAAGTTACTAGTACTAGCTTTTAAGAAAAAACTTCTACTAACTACAAGCTTTTAATGAGTAAATGACACAAATACTCATTCTATTATAAAAATAAAATAAAAACCTTCATTACAAGCTTTTAATTATGTCAATTTTTGTCGTTTTATACATTTTATTAAAAACTACAGCTATTTTGCCAAACACCAAAATATATTTAAAAAGCTACATCTACCATCTTCCAGCTACAACTACCAACTATCAGCTTTCAACTATCAGCCACCAGCTAATTTTGTCAAACATACCTATAGTATGCAGTTCAACGAGTAACTCTACTGAAAGTGGCAACCGATGAAACACTATTTTTTCATGATAAACATTTATTAAAAATCATTTCTAAATAGAAACAATTTTTTGGGGGGACTTTCGAGTATCAACTCATGTATAACCATTTAAATTAAAAAAAATTAATTTTTGGTAGAATTTGTTTTACGCTACTTATGAAATTTTAATATTTATATTAAAACGGCTTCGAAACGTGTCTGTATGCAAAAGCTCTAAAACATTTTGTAATTTCTTTTCTATTTTGTTTTTTTATATTTGTAATTAACATTTTAAACTAGTGGTTCCTCAGTTCCCTACCTTATTATGATTCTCCATTGATATACTTAAACAACAACAACCAAACCTAGTAAATCTCACAAGTACCGACGTTACTGATAGAGTCTAGGGAATTTGGCCTCTAGGCAAAGCTTACCTTTATCCATGGGATGGATTGAATTATTTTTACTAATTCATATCGCCTGCACGAACATGAATCACCACCACAACACCCAACCTTTCGCCATAAAACCACCACCACACCTAACCTTTCACCATCAAACCACCTTCATTACTAACCTAACCATCTTCGATGTAAGATGTGAGAAAAAATCTCTCCCCATTCTCTCTCATCCACACTCTAATAAAAAACCACCCACAACAACAATCTTGTAGCAGCTAACCGGATTTAAAGTCAATTTAGCACAAGACCCCCACCCCCTGCGAATCTGGTTTAGAATCAGAACCAGAAACCTTGTAGCCTCTAGCCCAGGGGCGGACCTAGCTTGAAGCTAGGTGTCGCGTCCGTTGCTACTCAACTTCGCGCGCGTAGTGGAAAATTTATGTTTTATTTACGATATTTGGAAAACGTTACTACTAAAATGAAAAAAATGAAAAACGTTACTACTAAAATTAATTTCTAGATCCGCCACTGCTCTAGCCAGCCTCCAACCTCTCTCTCTCTCTCTCTCTCTCTCTCTCTCTCTCTCTCTCTCTCAGCGAGATGCAACAAATCTGGTTCTGAATCAAAACTAAAAACAAAAAATCACTATCGCCGGCAATTACTACCATTCAAACCAATATATCTCTCCACCTCTGGCATGTTTCAAATGCGACTCAATATCAAGTTTTAGATCAAGATCAGTTAGAAGGACCTGGGTCTACGGAAAACCCTAATCAGCTCTGCCACCACCACTGCAACCGTAGATTAAGCTTGAATGCACTACCGCCGTGCACCTCGACAATACCCTAGTTCTTGGTAAACCACAACCACCGTAAACTCACCGCAGTCCCTGAGGTTGTTGTGGCACTTTTTACACCGCCACCATCAAAGAAATAAATATCCACCACCATCTCTAACAGGGCTTCTCTCGCCATTGAAACAAAGGGAGACCCTCAACCTGTCTACGGGGAGTGGCAGAAATCCTTTTTCTATTTCTCTTCTTAACCTCGAAATACAACATGAAACCAACACGAATTTAAATGTGTTCGGCACAAAGAAGATACAAATATAATATGGGTTGGGTTTGAGTTGACCTATTCTACTGGCCAATTCAAAAGAAATCAAGTACAAATATATAACTTTGGAACTAAGGATTTTACCCATCACTTATAAAAATATTTCTTAATTCAATTAAAGAGTATAATTATAAAATTGTAACTTTATTTTCTGTTCCTTTCAACTCGGAAACACATAAAATACTTAGATTCTTTGCACTTCTTTTGCACTCTAACTCTAGAAAACAAAATTGCATTATATCTCCACCCTTCTAACTCCCTTTCCATTCTTTTTTTTTATGTTTATTAAACTTCGGAACACAAAGTTATTGAACAATCACACAAAGCTCGGAACACAAATTACATTATGTACGATCTCCCCCCTTCTAACTCGCTTTGGCGGGTCAATAAACTTTCGGAGGCAATAGCGGCGACATATTGGCCCAGGACTAAAGTAAATGCATGTGTCAGATGTTAAGCAATAGTGGCGACACGCGACCTTTCCTCAGTGTTGATGTTGCCGCTATTGCTCTTTATTTCTTTTAAGTGTAATTCACAAAGATTGACCCTCAAGTCTCGTCTGCTCTCTTTCTCACACACACCCCCACACCTATTTTCAATCTTCTCTCTCTTCATATATTCTTTCTTTTTAGCTTTTTATCCCCTCACATGTTTGTTCCTCACAAGCCACATCTCTCCCCATCTTTATAGATTTTGTGTCAGAAACAAAGTGCATTTCAGGTTTCTTGATCTTTATCTTTGTCCTTCTTGAGACCCCTTTGTGTCATCAACAAAATCTTAAATTCACCCCTTTGTGTCAGAAAACCCTAATCCAATATCCATTAATCTTCATCCTCATCATGTCATCATCTCCACAAACCACATCCACAAACTCTGCCTATCTCAAGAACCGGTTTGCCCATCGTTTTGTTCGAGCTTTAAACAACCTAAACCACACAAAAACATCATCTCATGGTCATAACCAGATGTGTAGAAGAACTAGGCGTGTCAAGATTGCAGCATACACTGCTATGGCTTCTGTTGTTGGATCTAGAAGAGCATGGAGCCGTGCAGTCTTATGGAGGATCAGAAAGCGATCAAGAATTCGTAGTTTGTTGCTAAGGATGAATAGAAAGAGGGTTGATCATAAGATCTTTAATTGTCATCATCACTCAAAGGTCATGTCTTTGAAGAGAAGAAACCCTAACCCTAAAAGACAGTATTATTTCAATCCTTTTAGGAATTCAAGTCAAGAATCAAAGCTGAGGAAACTCGTTCCTGGTGCTCAAACCATGGATTCATGGTGTTTAATGGGTGAAACTGCTGATTACATCAAGTGCCTTGCTGCCCAGGTAGATGTCATGAAAACTCTTGTGGATCTCTACACTACCACTTGAATATATATATACATATATCTACACACATATACATATATACATATATCTACACAAAGTGGTATACATGTGTTACCTTTGGTACAGGGTCAGTGTGTGCATAATCTTGGTGAAGAAGATATATATATATAAAGCTGGTTTGGGATATGGTAAAGGTTAAGACGTTTATACATATTTCTTATATTTCAAGGAACAAATTTTAGGTTGATGTGTACAATATAGGGTGATAAACATGGTCTTGCTGTTGGGAGTTTTCTATATATGTTGTGAAGATATTACTACCATGATTGTTTGTGTTTAATAAGTAGACGTCACATGTATGCATATGCACATGTGATGTTCTTGCGGTAACATATACAATATAGAATTATAGATTATTATATGTAAGATAATTTTCTCAAATAGTTATATTGTGAGTTGAGTACAGATTAATATTTACTCTTTAATATATCTATTTTTCTATAAAAAGAGGTAGGATACTTTTTATCGTCAATTAAGCATATAATATCAAGAGGTAATTGAAAGCTTGGAATTCTTGGAGTAATCGGATCACTTTAAGAAAAGGACAACCCATTAAGTCAAGAGAAAAGATAGAGATAAAGAGATAATTTAAGTTAGAGGTTTAATTAAATTAAATGTTTAGTTTTATTCGTTAGTTTTAGCGATTTTTTGGTTTGTTTATTTAACTGTGTTTGAGTTAGAATAGGATGATTAGACATAAATATATGTTCTTAAGAACTTTTGTGTCTAAACTAGTGTTAGTACATGATGTCTCTAGGCTAGTACATAGGTTGTTTGGACGCGTTTCGGGGTGTTAGGAAGAGTTTATAAGCGTTTTTGGGTGTGTTTGGGTCCTGAAGGCGATTACGGCGTATCCACGTGTATTGTTCATGTGGTTAGGTATTCGTAATCGCCTGATCTGATCTGCAACCTCACTTTTGTTCTAAAACTGTTTTGGAAACTTTTCAAAATCTTAGTGTGTGTTTATGGTTAAAAACGTGTGTTTTTTATTGGTTTTGTTCTAAAACTATTTTGGAAACTTTTCTAATCATTTGGGGGTTAAACACATTGTTTTGGATAAGATTTTGGAGCAAAAATGGTAGTTTTTGAGCAAAAGTGAGGTTGCAGATCAGATCAGGCGATTACGGATACCTAACCACATGAACAGTACACGTGGATACGCCGTAATCGCCTTCAGGACCCAAACACACCCAAAAACGCTTATAAACTCTTCCAAACACCCTGAAACGCGTCCAAACAACCCATATACTAGCCTAGGGACATCATGTACTAACAACTAGTCAGTAAAGTTATACCACCAGACCTACTTAATCTCATGTTCGAGATATCTTTTGAATAGCATAAAACGAAAACCATGATCGCACATATACGCAATACATACATGATACATCAATACGTACACAGACATATATGTACGTGTAGTACTTTTTATGTTTATGTGCATCATGTACATTCAAAGAGGAGGCTTTATTCAAACTCAGAGCTGACACACAATAACATACATGTTATCTTTGAGATCAAGATTACGGATGGCAAACTAAGGATTTATATTTATATATAAAGATATGGGATTAGGATAATTTGAGAACTCAGTCGAGTTGCGAGAACGGCGAAAACTCCGACCTCCTGTAAGACTTTTTAGCATTTTTTTACACTAGCATGTAAATATGACTAACTAAGAAACATGTAAAAAATGAAAAAAAAAAATTAAATTATTTTGCCAATGACCTTACAGCAATGTAAAAAAGTGGCGTAAAATGAAGTTACGTTGAAATCCATAAAAGGTATACCGATGTATTTTTTTTACATTGGTGTAAGATTTTCCAGATGATTTTTTTTTAATTTCCATAAGAGCAAGATAAATTTAAGATATTTCAGAAAGGAAATTTTGTAAAGAAAATTACTTTCTTGGATTTCTCACGGTTCTCTCAACTTAAGGCGCTTTCCAATAGAACCCAATCCTATTAATTTATATATATGCTTATAAGTTTGGGTATTATCAAAAAGTGTACCTATTTGTAACTTTTAAAAAATAACAAGAAAATGACTATAGGTTTTGTGGGTTCATTTAAATCAGACTTGGATGTTTTCTTAATAGTGTGAGATCACTTTTAGTTAAAGTATTTCATTTATACATGAAATTCATTATCGGCCGATAAGACTGAAAGTTTTCTTTAAGACCGAGAAGTTTTCTATTTGAAATCTGAAGTGTGAAAAACGATAAATAAATTAACCAGATGCCTTCAATTTACATGGAGTTGAACCAGCACAACATTTTGATTGATGGTTATACGATTAGGGGAATAACCGCAAAGAGGTACAATAGTTGCATCAATGACAACTTTGGAGTAATGTTGTTGCTACCGATGTTCAAGTAACAATTTTACCGTTGGACAAAGTTGCTACCAAACTTCCGGCAGTAATGTTACCATTGTACAATGTTGCTATCGAGCAGTAGATACTCTGACACTATCATCATTCATTGGTTTAGTTTCTACTAAGCTACTATGCGACCTTCATTAAGTCCATGCAAATCGGATGTGTTTTAGTGCGACCGAACCCAGTAGTGTTGCCCCTTGAACCTTGTAGAGGCTAGCCCCTAACCCTCCTACTCATGTGCCTCGTGGGAAGTTGGTACCCTCAAGGCATAGAGGCTTCACTCTTTACGACCTTAAAGGTTCTTTAGTCCATAGTAATAATAATATTAAATCAAGCATGTATTGCACGCATCCTGACCCGTATAAATATTGAATTTGATTTTTCATTTGGCCTACAAGTAAATAAGAATTATCCAAAATAACTTTATGATGACATTAAACCCAAGGGTAACCGCTGTGTTCCCAAGTTTACTTAAGGAGAGAAAAGAAATGAAAGAAATTTTTATTTGTGTTTCAGAGGTTTTTTTTAAATGGAAACGGAAGGAAATGAAAGAATACGTGTTTCATATATTTTTTTTGGAATTAAAGCAAAAAAAAAAAGAAGGGAAAATTAGGCCAAATTCAATCATTTCAAATTGGAAAGAAATTGAAGGAAAAGAAAGGAAAATTAAATAGAGGAAAAGAAAAGAAAAGGAAGTAAAACATTTTTTTTCCCTTTTTTTCTTTTCCTCCCCTAAGTGAACTCGGGAACATAGTAATGTAAATATGCAATAGAGTTATTGTTATTATGGTTAGAAAGGCATGTTTCTCTTAATGCTTTAATACTTCAACTCTTGACCTTCAATTAAGGGAAGTTGTGCGCACTTTAATAAAGCTTTTCCAATTCGACCAACAAAATTAATTTAATGTACCGTAATAGATTATACCTATCATAAGATTTTTTTTTGAACGGCAAAACTTCTTTATATATATAAAGAGCCCAGCAAGAAACTGGAGGAGCAAACGAACAAGGAAACAAAAGAAAAGCGCAGCCAAAACACAAGCCAAAAGCGCTAAAACAGACAAAACAAAACACTTAAATAAACTTGGTCACATCGGATGAAGACCACTCCTCCCAAGTCAAATCCGAAGCTTTAGCTCTTTGCCGAATACACACAAAAGACTCATCTTTAATCGACTCCACTGTAACACGCACCGGGATGAACTTGTTGTCGAAAACCAACGCATTTCTAGCCTGCCAAATCTTCCACAAAGTCGCCATAGCTACCATGCCAACCACCTTCTTCCATCGCTTACTACCCGACTCATTAGACAAAGCTTCCATCAAACATGTGATGAAGACAATATTCTGCGGCCAAGAGACACGAATCCATCTAAGAATGTTCCACCAAATGCTCCGAGCGAACATACAATTAACAAACACATGGTTGGCGTCCTCATCCGCAAGACCACATCTTGGACATAACGAGCTGCTCACCGAAACCCCCTGGCTACGAGAGCTAACCTAGACGCCACCTTCCCAGAACCGGCTCACCACAGTAGGAAGTTAGCTTTGGGCAGGGCCCAAGAATTCCAGTGAAACGGCGGGCCCAAGATTTCCAGTGAAACGGCTCTGCATGATCATTCCTGTGCCTCGACTTCTCAATTTCCAGCCTCACTTGCTTAACCGAATACCCCACCCCATTATTATTTTCCCAGCTCCAAACATCCTTCCCATCCCTTAAATTCAAAGACTGCAACAATCGCATCAACTCCCTAACCCGAATCCAATCCTGCTGCGTCGAAGGGTCTTTCAACCAAGCCCAACCCCAATGAATAACTTCCCCTCTGAATGAAATGTGATCAGCAAAAAAACCGCTTTTGTCTCTAGCCAGCCGAAACAAATATGGGAAAGCTTCTTTCAGAGTACTATTCCCAGCCCACTTATCTTTCCAAAAACGAACCCCATTTTCGTCGCCTACAACCGCACGTAACCTGTCCAAGATATTGATACCCAATTTGAAAAACTCACTACCCATAGATCCAATATTCTTCCACACACCACGGAGATTATTATCGAGAGGGATTAAATGCCGATCTTGCACCGTCTTATAAATCAAAAGCACCACCGAGGCCCAAAGTTGAGAGGGGTTCTCTCTAACTCTCCACCACCATTTCGCAAGCATCGCGACATTAAAGTCCCGAATGGACCCAATACCGTACCCACCCAAGGACTTGGCTTTAAGTAGCGTTTCCCACCTAACCCACCTAATCTTATTACTCAAACCGGAACAACCCCAAATAAAATCCCTCCTTAGTTTTTCCAACTTATGAATCACTGCTTTAGGAGCTTTAAAAATGGATAGGAGGTAGGAAGGAAGGCTGCCCAAAACGGTTAGCCAAAGTGACTCTTCCCGCAAATGAAAGAAGTCTAGCTTTCCTCGCTGAGAGCCTCGAACTCATTTTGTCGATGACCGGTTTCCATTGGGAAATACGATTCATGTTGGCCCCGATAGGAATTCCCAAGTAAGTAAAAGGGAAGGACCCGACTTTACAATTAAGGATGCGAGCCATACTTTCAGCCTCAGTCTCTTCGACCCCAACACCCAAAATGGAACATTTTTTGTTATTAACAGAGAGGCCCGCAACTAGTTAAAGGCACCTCAAAAAAACGGCTGAAACTCCGCACATTTGCTTCACTCCATTCCCCTACAAACAAAACACCGTCAGCGTAACACAAATGGGATATTCACGACCCCTCGTTTGGCACTTGAACCCCTTGAAACAGCCCCATTTGGACAGCCCTGTTCATGAGCACACTACAAGAAAATGAGATGTTTACCCACACATAATTTACCTACACCTCAAAATGTGTTGGTAAATACCTACACATATTTGTAGATGTGTAGGTAATGATTGATGACATATTTTCATAATAACTAACATTTGATATGTGTTGGTAATACCTTTTAATTACACTTGGCATTGGTGTAAAAATTTCCCCCAAATTTAACAATATTAATTTAGCCACACATGGTAAACATAAATTATGTGTAGATAAATTATCTACACATAAGTATAAAACTAATATAGGTGTTGGTAATTTAATATGCTTACCAACACATAATAATATTTGTAAATAAAATATGAAGATAAATAAAGTAAACAATAATGACGTGGCAATCAAAATACGTACACATTTTTAAATTGTACAATCAGTTCATTGATGACCAGTTAAAGTCACTAGTGGTTCGAGTTATACTTAATTAGAACTAACAATGACTAATTATAGGTAATTACTATCAGTTAGAATCATTTATGGTGAAATAATAGTTTTGTTTACACTTCTCGAGTGAGAGGCTTAATTACACCATTGCCACCCGGCTAACCCTGTTGGATTAACTAGATATGTTAAATAATCTGTGTGTGTGTATATATATATATATATATATATTCATAATTCTTAGCCCAATAATGACTTTAACGATCACACACTTTGAATATTCATGGTATACCTGGTAAAACAGGCGAATCAAGTCAAGTGGTATGATTGGCCAGGATGAGTTCGGTTTAGAATGAGTAGAGGTCCAAATTCAAACAACCCATCTTAAAAATTTGTTATTATGGTTCAAGTCAGATCGAACCGTTTTAAAAAATGACCATTATGATCTGGGTTTGAAAAATTATTAATTTACTTATAATCATATAATGGGAAAAAATAAAACTCTCGAGTTGCAAAAATTAAGCGGGAGAAATAAATTCCGAGCACCTCTTTTGAAAATTTTCCTTTTGCCTCCTAAAACCTATTTAGTAAAATCCCTTTTGAATCATTTCTGCCCTGCTAAAATTTCCTTTCTCCCAATATATGATCTCATACCCTAGTTTCGATATGTTCTCAATCGCAATAATAAATAAGAAAGGCGACATGGGGTCGCCTTGACGTAAGCCCCGCTTCATACCGAACTCACTCGTAGGCGAGCCATTGACCAAAACCGAACTTCTACCAGATGCAAGGCAACTCTTAATCCAATTAATCTAAATCTCCGGGAAACCCATGAAATCCAAGGTTCTCAAAAGGCACTTCCAGTTAAGCGAGAAGTCGACCTTAAAAATCAACATCTTCTCTTTTATTTTTCTTTTCCAAGCTATCAATTCACTAATGATTAGGGGGTTATCCATAATACTTCTATCACTAAAAAAAGCCGTTTGATTGGAGGATATAATCGAATTCATAACCGGTCTCAAACGGTTGCAAGTACCTTCGACAATAGTTTATACGCCAATCCAATCAGGGAGATAGGCCTATAGTCACCAATAGCCAAAGGGTCCTTCACTTTTGGGATCATTGCAATAAAGGACGAGTTACAACCGACTTCCATTTTGCCAGAGGCAAAAAAATCTGTGAACATCTTCATTATAAACTTCTCCAAATCAGCCCAATACACCTTCAAGAATTTAAACGTGAAACCATCCGGGCCCGGGGCCTTTTCGCCATCACAATCACGAATAGCCTTAAGGACCTCACGAGACGAAAAAGGAGCAATTAGCACTTCTGAGGGAACCAAAGAAAGAGAAGGCATGCCGAGATTAGAAAATGACAGCCTCCTTCTCATAGGTTCCGAAAATTGCTTGTGGAACCATCTCCAAATTTCATCTTTAATAACATCCGAGTTCTTCGTCCAAACACCGTTGACAATCAAACCATTTATGCGGCATTTGGCTAAGTTAATCTTCACCGTTCTATGAAAGTATCCCGAGTTCTCGTCGCCCAATTTTATCCAGTTAAGGCGAGCTTTCTGCTTCAAATCATTAGCTTTATCCCCTTCCAACCTTTTAAGTTTAACCTTTGAAGCCGCACGCAACTGTTTTTGAATGTCCGAAAGCGGACCCCCTTCGGCCAGCCTCTCCAAGTCAACAATCACTTTAAGGCAAGCATTCAGTTCCTCTTCTTCTTGTTTCTTTGCCCTGATCCGCCAAATTTTGATATCCCTTTTCAAAGACTTTAATAAATTAGCAAAACCAAGGAACCCAATAGATTGGTTGACCCCTGTAGAAACAATTTAAGCACAATATCTTTCATTTCCAACTTCCCAATCCAACTATTAAACTACTTGAAAGGGATCAGACCAAAATCAAGCTTCTCACATGACAACAACAAAGGCCGGTGGTCCGAGTAGCCACTCGGTAACACCTCCAAAACCGCCTCAGGCCATTTCCCCATAAAGTCATGGGACACGAAAATTCTATCAAGTTTACTAAGCTTCTCACCATTGTCCGACATGTACGTAAAGCTCCTCCCAATCATATTATACTCTAATAACCCGCGCCATCAATAAAATCATTAAACTCGGTCGTCCGACCGCATCAAACCTGGAGTTTAGCCTATCCTCAATTCTGCGAACCTCAATAAAATCCCGAGCACAACCCGAAAAACCAAAAAATGACTCATGGTAACAGTTATATCCCCCCCATAACCCTATCCTCCATTCTGCGAACCTCAATAAAATCCCCGATCCCCCTGCTCCCTAGGAGCATA
Source organism: Ambrosia x helenae (assembly GCA_030844895.1). Lineage (NCBI taxonomy): Eukaryota > Viridiplantae > Streptophyta > Magnoliopsida > Asterales > Asteraceae > Ambrosia > Ambrosia x helenae. Next base: position 28,268 of record JAUTDX010002560.1, on the reverse strand, counting down.
AACATTGATGATATTCACCTGCTCGACCACACATTTCAGAAACCCAGACACCAACAGAAAGCCCTGGTTTTTTACCACACTATCAATCATAAGATAATTCGGGTCCCTTATCGATAGAATCCCCCCCAGATCTAACCACAGCCCCCACGAACTCAAACTTAATTTGAGATCCATCCCAGAACTTCCGAATAAACCATTCGGAAAGAACCGACTGGTGAGATTCTTGGATTGCCAGGAAAGAGAAACGTACCTTGCGCTTAAGCTTTTGGACCCAAATCGGTTTTTCTGGACTGATAACCCCCCTGATGTTGAGAGACAAAAAATTCATGACTCACTTTCTTTCTCCATATCCCCTTTTACCATCTTCTTCACGTGGTTTTCGAACCCGGCGATGCCAACCCCAGGCTTTTCTCCATACACCAAAGTGGCTGCAACCTCTGATTCAAAGACAGACAAATTAGGGCCAATATCAGTGACTACGTTCGAACAGTTGGCTTGATCGGTTACATTATCTCCTTTGATCTCAGTGGCATTAAAGTGTTGACTTCTATCTAAAACACCCCCAGGATTTAATTGCCAAATAAACTCATCCAGACCAAACGGGTCTGGATCTTATTTAAATCAAAAGAATTAATAATGGGCTTATGGGCCACTGCGTTTAGTCTGCTTTTTACTTTATTTTTAGGTCTAATTGTAACATAATCTAGGCCCACCACAGAATCCGAAACACCAGGCCCAGATTGAGACACCAAGGGATTCTCCACACCTGGCCCCGCCTCCTGACAGCTAGAGGACCCTACCCCAACCGATTTTTCCATGCCCTTGCACGCATGTGGCGACTTCAATGAGTGTTCTTGCATTGATCCCAACACCGACTCTCCATCTTCCTGGAAACTTTTGGCCTCCTCCCCGACATGGCTTTCCGACTCCGGCGACCTGCAAGCCGGTGAAGGAGGATTGGAAGCATCGTCCTTTTTGCAGTTAAGAAAAGTCGGGGCCCTATTGACGTCTACATCCTGCACCCACACCGGAAAATGAGAACCTTGCCAATTGATTCTAACCTTCCGATTGATTTTTTCACCACAATTGACAACCACAGCCATTTTATACTCTGAAAGGTTGCCGTCATTCAAATCCGCCACCGACCTCCCCACCAATCTACCACAACGCTCCCCAATACGATTGAATATGTGTCGATCCCATAAGTTTAGTGGTACACCCACCACTTTTATCCAAGCCAGACGTTCGAAGATCGGAGGAACACCCTCCCAAACATAAAGTCTCGAAAACCAACAGGACCACAAATCATATTTCTTGGATAAAAAGATCTCTGCAGCCAAGGCTGAAGGAAACGACAGGATGATTTTCAGCCCTCCCAAATAACGAACTTTAGCACTGGAAAGAGCCTCATCCTATAGCAACTCCCTTAGGTTATCAAGCAAAGCAACATCATTGACTTCACCAATAAGGGACTTGAATCCCCAAGCATTCTTAGACTTCGATATAACAGGGGGTAGGTCAATAATGATGTCTGAGGCACTAGCACCTTCGTCCACATTACTATACTTAGTAACCTCAGGAACAGTAGCCCACCAAGCCGGACCCAAAGGCTTGTTACTACTTCTCGGAGCCTCCTCCCCACCATTTGGACGCTCACCAAGTCTAGTGAACACCGAGTTGCTATTGAAAAGTCTTGAGTCCATCACCATAGACCCGTCCATGTGGAACTTGGCCAGATTTACCCCCACCACAGCCCCATCAATGGTGACTCCTCTAAGCTTAAGAAGCCAAGACTCAATGTCATTTACTCCTGAGAAACGGATAAAGCCAAATCTATTCCCAGCCCCATCCTCTTTTCTATGGACAAACGCATCTTCAAGGTTGTTGACATGTTCAAAAGCTTTCCACAATCTATTACCATTACCATCAATGGGGATGTTGGATACGTAGAACGTAACGCAAGACCTAAGCTATTATTCTTTGTTCTGAAAAAAATGCTCCCTTTTTTTCTCTTTTTTGCTAATAACTTTCTGCCATGGTCTCCCTGAATCATCCTTTAGCTTCTTCTGTTCTTCTAGTTTTCTTTTCCTTAGCACCTCCGAGTCTTCCTTGTTGAAATCCGATATTCTTCGCTGGTGGAACCCATGTCTTCGACGGTTGAGCTCCCCTCTGTCATAGTGATCTTAAGGTTCATACTATCCTATAATGTTAGGTGTTTTGGGTGGAGGCTATCAAAAGTGTGCATTATTTTTTATATACCTATCAGAAGATGAAAGAGTTTGAAACAAACTTTATTTTAACAACGAATTAATACGATGAACGTGTGACAACTACTTAGATATTCAATTCTATTATATAATAACAATAATCAACCTTGGCTACACTGAAGTTAATATGTTTTTTAGGTTAAATCATTACAAAGCCTTGGCATTAACATCATTTAATCGTGTTTGGTGATAGTGAACATGTGTTTTAATTGTATTGATAGTAAAAAAAATAATTGATGATTTTAACTTCAAATAGCCCCGCTTACGGCTGTGCGCATATAATGTATATATGTGTGGCCCTCAGGGGGGAAAAGTAAAGTTACACTAATTTTAACGTTATTTTACTAATTTCGTGAAAATAACATTAAAAACGACGGATAGTTAATCATGCATCATGTGGTGGCATTGATAGCCAAAAGACAAGGGGTTACATGCACCAATCGAGCTTGTCCCGATTGCGAAGTGTTATATGCCTTATGTTCAATGCTTGATACAAAACCACTATCGAGCCGGGGGTTTCACTGGAAGCAACCTCTCTATTCCCACGGGGTAGAGGTAAGGTTGTCTACATCTTACCCTCCTCAGACCCTACCTTAACTTTGCTATTGGTGGGATTAACTGAGTATGATAATGATTACTATCTTCTACAAAAGGTTCTATTAACTTTTTTTTTGAACGATAAACTTCATTAAAAAACGGCTAAGCCCACAAAAAACGAGGACCGCCAACCACGAAGCGAAAATTTACAGCATATACAAAGGGAACCTATTCCAATCCTTCCAACTAATATCCCGATATCTAGACCGATTACGTAACCAAAGGAACGACCAAGACTTAATACAACCAATCATGTCACAAACCCGCGGCTGAACATCTTCAAAAATGGCTTTGTTACGAGCTCTCCATATAACCCATCACGCCGTCATAACTATACCACGGACGATATGTAACACCCTAGGCATATCCCACATCGTCCGTGGACAGGAGAGATCTTGGTTTATAAGTAATGTCCTGCCTCATAAATCAACAACGCGTTTTGGGCTTAGTTGGCTGTGGAGCACATGAAAACTCCACAGTTAAGCGTGCTCAGGTGGAAGTAGTACCAGGATGGGTGACCTCCTGGGAAGTTTTCCCCTGGGTAACCAAAAACAAACCCGTGAGCTTCTAATGGGCAAAGCGGACAATATTGGATGATATTAGAGACGGGTTGTTACACGATACTCTTTTTCCATTTATCCCCGTTAACCGCATGAGCCATCTTCAGGATGTCTTTGATCTCAACCAAGCTGAAAGGGAACAGACGACACCATCTTTCAATAAAATGCCAAACACCACAGCTAAGAATACAATCGGTGAACAAATGGGTGGCCGTTTCCTCTGCAGCTAAACAGAAAACGCAGCAGCCATTTCCCACATTAACATGCCTCCTGGACAGCTCCTTCTTCGTCGGTAACCGGTCCATTTCGAGCCTCCAAACATGTAGGTTCACCTTAATTGGCACCCACCCGGTCCAAATAAAATCATGGCTCCTCCGAACGTCTCTATCAGTCCTTAACATTTTCTTTACTTGCTGGACGGTGAAGTCTCCGCCAGGTTCCCGAGACCACGAGTCAACAAAACCAAAAAACGTGAATTTTAAAAGCATCTCTTGAAGGTCTCTATATTCGGAGATCTCCTCAAAAGAGCTAATACCTTTCCGCCAGTTATCCATGTATACGAAAGCCCCATTACTGAATCGAATTCTGTCCGAAATTTTGCACCTCTTCGTCTTCTCTAGATGAAACAAACAGGGCCATCTATGCATGAGAATCGTCTCACCATACCATTTATCCGTCCAGAAGCAAATAGTCGACCCATTCCCCACCTTTCCTCTGATTAAATTGTGAATCCCTTTACCTTCTAACTTCAATTGACTAGCGACAGAAACTATATTCTTCCAGCATCTGGTCATCCCTCTGTTAACGGGAAGAAAAGTCCACCTACCTTTACCGCCATGGATCGCCTCTATAACACAACGCCAGCTACTGTTTAGATCTACCTTAAAACGCCACGCCCATTTTGTTATTAAAGCCTTGTTGACGTCTTCCGGTCTCGAGATACCCAAACCCCCATCCGCTTTTGACGTAGTAACCACTTCCCAGGAAACCCAGTGCATCTTCTTTGCCTCATCCGTACCTCCCCACAGAAAATTCTTCATCAATTTCTCTATTTGGTCGACCACCTGTTTAGGAGCTTTATACATAGACAAATAATAAATAGGCAAGTTAGACAAAACAGATTTAATTAGAGTCAAACGACCCCCCATCGATAGAGAGTTAGCTTTCCAATTCTTCAACCGAGACGAAACGGTATCAACAACCGCACTCCAATGAGAAATCCGATTCATGTTAGCACCCACTTTAATACCCAAATAGTCAAACGGAAAATCTCCAATCCTGCAACCAAGAATATTAGCCATCTCATTCAGCTCGTCACTATCTACTCCAATGCCGAAAATATGCGACTTCTTAATATTGATTTTAAGACCGGTGCACAAATGAAAGATACGGAGAAGCCGAGCCGTTGTCTCTATATTCTTTTTAGACCACTCCCCAATAATTAAAGCGTCATCTACATAAAGCAAATGAGAGATATTCAACCCGGATCTCGTCTCCTTAATACCTTTGAACTCGCCTACCTCACAAGCTTTATCAATAATACAAGTTAAAGCTTCCATAACGATCAAAAAAAGAAAAGGAGATAGAGGATCCCCTTGACGAAGACCTTTCTCGCACTGAAACTCGAAAGAAGGCGCCCCATTAACTAACACTGAGGACCTAGCTGACTCCAAAACCCTTGAACCCACCTCCCCCATTTAGACGGGAAGCCCATCTGGACCATCATAGAAAGGAGAAAGCCCCAATTAACGTTGTCGTAGGCTTTTTCAAAATCAATTTTCAGCAAAAAAGCTTTTTGTCTCCTCCTAAGTAACCACCCGTATACCTCATTTAACACCAAAGGCCCGTCCAGAATAAATCTATCGTTTAAAAAAGCGGACTGCGTATCGGAAATAACATGTCCAAGATCCGTTTTGATACGTAAAGCAAGCACTTTGGAGATCACTTTACTAATAACTCCAACCAAAGTAATAGGCCGGTAGTCTGAGAGACCCACCGGGTTCTTAGATTTTGGAATTAGAGTTATGAAAGAGGAGCCACAACCTCTGCCAATCTCACCCGAAGCATGAAAATCTTCCATCATATTAAAGAAGTCGTCTTCCAACAGTTCCCAAAAAGATTTCACAAAGCTAAAATTAAAACTGTCGGGGCCTGGAGCCCGATCAGACCCACACTCAAAAACTGCCAACTTAACCTCTTCTTTAGTGAACATGGCAATCAGCTGATTAGAGCAAATGGTTGGTAAAAGAATGATTAAAACTTAATTTTCATATTCAACGTTTAAACATATTATATCTTATGTTTTTAAAGAACTGTGAAATTTGAATCAAAACCCACATGTTATGTATATATCAAGGATTAGGTGGGATGTCCACAAGTTAAATTAAGTTGATCAAGGAAAAGGACTCATCAACTTGGTAGGTGTTTGTGTTGCTAAGGAGCTGTTTGGTTGATTAAATGCTGAATCATTAAGATGTCGGAATTGTCAAGAGACTCTAAATGATTAAGTGCTGAATGATTCAGCTATGCACCAAGTCTGAATGATTCAGCTCTTAACTATTCAATTCAGAGCCTTTTTTATGTTGAAACAAACAGTCTGAATGCTGAATCATTCAGAGCTGAATGATTCAGAGCCTCATTAAGAGGCTACCAAACACGCCCTAAGTTTACTAACGTAAGGAAGTGAAAACAAAGTGTAAAATATTTGTATTTCAGGGTTTCATTAATCAAAGTTAAAAGAATTGGAAGAAAAAAATTTATTCATAACTTTCCTTCTAAAATGGAAATGGAAAAAAAGAAGAACGAAGAAAATACAAGGTTTTATCATTTATCATTATATCCTCCCACTTAACCAATTATAGAATCCAACCGACGAGTGTTTAAATGTAGAATTACACTTTTTTTCTTTTCCTTTCAACTTGAGAACAAATAAGATATTTACTTTCATCTCATTTTCTTCAAATATGGAAACACAAAATAAAATTATATATTTGTCTTTCTCTCCATATCCTTTCTCTCTAAATTTCCTTTCCTTTAATAAACTCGAGGACATTGGTTATAGGCATAACTGTTAAAAGCCACCACATCCTGCGCCTAGGTCCATTTTTCAAGCGAGATGAGACAATTGTGCTTTAATAGGCTATGGTTTAGGCGTTGATTCCGGTGAGATTCCCAAATTCCGAAGACTTTCGAGTCAAATTCTCTAAGATGTGGCTAGATTCTAACCAGACATCTACTTTTATCTAAGGAAAACAACTTCTATACACAAATAGACTAATATTTTAAAACTTTTGATACTAATTAATTAGATGATATTAAATATTATCTAACTAGAAAACTATCCCGCGCTACGTGGCGGGAACTCGGTTGATATTGATTTGGCTTGTGTCGTATCTTTATGACAAACCAATATCAGTTTTGATACGACACGAATACCGATATCGATGTCGATATCGAGTAAGCTTGTCAAGCTACTAGCATTCATTGTATTATTTCGATAGTAATAGTTGTATATCAAAAATAACAGAATGTTGTTACTTTTGTAAATGGTTATTTTGGACTAATTAAAAAATAAAACTCCTATAATTAACTACACTTTGTAAATAGGATTTGTTAAAGAATTAAATGAGTAAATTAGCAACTAATTAGATCACTAATTGCAAAACTGAAAAAGAATACTTAAAATGAAGATATGAAAATAGAAAAAAGAAAACCAAAAGTAGGCCAACTACACATTGCTTTGCTATGGTTATTGTTCACGTCAATTTGAAATGTTATGTATAGAATAGCGCTTTTGTTTATCTTTTTAGAGTAGTATTATTTTTTTAATACATAACATAGTTTTACTTTTTTTCATTGTTTTTTTCTTAATCTCAGACTCTCATTTTATTTTTTTTGGCAACTTGCACCTAGGACTTAGGCGAAAGGCCTATTCTCCAAAGCATCTTTAAAAACTATGGTTATAGGCACAAATTTGATTTATATGTTCCTACATTTAATGATCCAAAATGTTGAGTAAGAATGATCCAAAATGTATAGTTAATGTAAAGTAAAATAAGAGTAACATTTGTTATTAAAAAAATAACAAGATATTATAATGTCAATTTACAAAATGAAAATGCAATGGAATATATATCATGTCCAACTCGAATCTTTCATATGGAATTTTTTAAATACTTTATTTATTACTAAATTTTATTTTTCTCTTTAAGTTGCATTCGTAAAGTTTTTTTTTTCTTTTTTAAAAAGTCTAAATATAAACTTATTTTTTTAAAAATAATGTCTCAACGTTTCGATATAAACTTTATTGAAAGCAAAGTTGCCTTTAAAATAAAATAGGTTTTTAGTATCATAAGTTAGGAATTATCATTTTTTATCGAGTACTAGTTTTGTAGAGATATCGTAATGATATGGTACCAAACTAAATTGATACCGTTCAACCAACAACGATAGCCTTACCATTAAGATCATCCCCGAGAATTCTCGAAATGTTATGGATATGTGGAGAGTAAAAATAAAGTGGGCCTCTATAATATAAACCCAATAATTCTAAAAACAATAAACAAAACAAAAGTATTGTATCAAAATTATCTTAATATCTATTTGAGAAAATTGGGAGGCTCTCTGACGTTTTTGAAAGCAAAATTCTCGATCAAGTCTTTTATCTTTATAATCCATAGCCTCTAATATATTGTTTTAAATAAGTATCATCTCTAATTTATTGTCTTCATAATCCATTAGTCTAACTCACTAACCCTAGTCCCGAGCCAAACATAAAGGCTAAAAGGAAATCACTCAATAAAAAATCAAAATCAACATTTTAAACGGAATGTACCTTGGAATTTTGGAGTGCGATCGTCGCTTGTTCTTGATTTTTAATGCCGAACGTCCCCTTTTCAACCCCCTATTTTCGCAAGCAGTGTAGCATACTCGCATGTCGCTACAACTTTTGTTTCTATTTCCCACGAGCACCACCTTAGGCCCACAAACCCTAATTTTTTACTGAGTTTAAATTTGAATTGCTTTTGGGCTTACTTTTATGTTTTTATGTTGGTTTAAATTCTATTTAGGTTTAAGGGTTGAAAAAAAAAAAACTAGACTACAAGTCTACAACCCACGTGATTAAATATTTAAATACGAAGAATCGAACCAACACAAACGAGCAACATAGGTACCGGTACATGCATTATTTTTCCAGTTTTCGATTTTGATATGAGTCGGTTTTGGCATGTTTGCACTACCAATACCAAAACCGGTATAGATCGCCAGGGCCGTCTTCGAGAAGTGTCAAAACGTTTTGGGTTTGGGGCTAGTTTAAATAAATCGGTCCTATCTAATATAATCCCACTTACAAAGCCCACAATATTAATTAAGTTTTTAAGTTTAACAAATTAAACTACATTGGGTTTAGTATTTTAAGCAATTTGAGCCTTTATCAAAGTATGAAAAATAGTAGCTCATAAGTTCAAATATATGTTTTTTTCTTAAAAAATAAATATATATAATATGAGTTAAGTTATTCTACACAGTGTAACAAAAATGAGAAGGGTGAGAAGGTTACAAAAAACACAATAGATCATGAAATATGACACAATGAGTCACAAAATATAACACAGTGCCGAAAAATATAACACAATGCTGAAGAAAAAAGACATAATGAATTGAAAAAATGACACAATGATGAAAATAAGAAAAAGACACAATGTTATATAAAATATACAGTTATATAACGTATATTCTAAAAACTACAAGCTAAAACCCAAAAAACGAAGACCTAAAAACTAACATTGTAGGGTTCGATGAGACGGTTTCATTGCTGCTTGAATGAGTTCAATCGGAGTCCGTTTGATACCCTTCTTACGACTTCCTATTTTTCTTTCATTGTGTATTTGATCCTAACATAATATATAACTTTTTTAAAGGTTCGGGCCCTCAAGGATGTCGGGCTTGGGACCGTCGCCCTCCTTGCCCACCCTCATCACCGGTCCTGTAGATCGGTGTAAAACATGTTTCAATATTGTTTGTAATGTTTTATGTTTTTAATACATGGGGTACCTTCTATTGTAAGTACATACTTTTATTTTGTAATATATGCGTGTTTGAGTGTGAGAATTGCCGACCCTTTCTTCATGGAGAGAAGGGGTATTTATAGTGATCATAGGTTGAGCTCTTGAATTGGTAATGATTGACACTCATTCGCGCGGGGCCCACAGGGGAGGCCGTTGAAGGAATTTGCGTTGTCCTTTTCTTAATGCCCAACCGTCCTTTTCACTCGTCCTTTCTGTCCTTGCTGATGGCAAGAGATCATGAAGTAGAGAATGTAGGCATACGATTGGCTGGATGTCCCTTAATTTCATTCTCTCTCTTAAACTTTCACGTCCTAAGTAACGCGCGGACCCCATAGATGCTTCCTTTGATTATTCTGTCAAGGCTCACGTGTGAGATGGGTCACACGCAAGTCTTGCGTGCGCGCGTATACGCGTATACGCGTATCGATACATATCCCTTCAATCATCAAACTAGTTTGATCATATATATATTTTTTATAGAGTGTACCTACAGTTCATATACATTATATACTACTAATAGACAAACCTATTTGAATAGTACTTTTATTATTATTTTATTTATTTTATTATCTTAAATACCTATAGTTCAATAAGAAATCACATATGGGGTAGTGGTAGGGTGGTTTGTGGTGCTTATGTGTTCTTTGAGGTCTTGGGTTCAAAACCCATTTGAGTCTTTTTTTTACAACACTTATATATATATAAATACATGTGATTCAATAAGAATTAACAAAATGTGGTAGTGGTGGAGTGGTTTGTGGTATATGTGTGTTTTTTGATGTCTTGGGTTCGAAACCCTTTTCAAACATGGCATTTTTATTTTTTTCCAACACTTATTTATTTATAAAATGCATATGATTCTATACTAATTAACAAAATGGCTTGGTGGTGGAGTGGTTTGTGGTGCATTTGTGTGGTTTGAGGTCCCAGGTTTGAAACATTGTTTTTTTAAACAAATACGAAGAACGCGCAACGCGCGTATGTTTATACACCTAGTTTAATGAATAATCAAACTAATTTGTTTATATTTTTGTTAAACAAAGAAAATGATGGTAGCTAACAAATATTACATTTATACCATTAAACTTTTATAGACGCTCTACGTGTTTGCGCTATGTAGTGTTCTGCATATGTTTATGTGTGTGTAGTGAAGAGTTATGTTAAAAAGAAGATTCCGCACAAAAACCGTAAAATGGAAATTTAACGTTGTATTAGAAAATATGGGAATGAATTTTAATAACCTGAACTATTTGAAATTGGCCAGTGGCACCCCCAACTAAAAAATTGGCCATATATAACCTGAACTATTGACTTATTGGAATCTAACACCCACTAACAGTTAAATCACTAACACCGTTAGTGGGTTCACTGACGTGGCAAGATTTGCTGACGTGGCAAGATTTGTCAATCCACGTGTGCACAAATCAGCATGCCACGTCAGCAACTTGTGCCACATCAGCGTGCCACGTCAGCAACCCAACTAACGACGTCACTTAGTTGGGTGCTAGATTCCAATAAGTCAATAGTTCAGGTTATATATGGCCAACTTGTTAGTTGAGAGTGCCAGTGGACAATTTCGAATAGTTTGGGTTATTAAAATCCAACGTCACGACACGTCCAAGGGTGAAGCTTCGCCCCCCACAGATTTTTAGTTCAGTAGTGTAAATTTCTACGTTTTCGTCCGAAAATTTTGTATTTATTGAATCCAACCCCTATCGATTTGAAAAAGAAATTGGATTTCGTGACTTTCGGTCCCCATAATCTAAAAGTTCAAGCTCCGCTAAGAGACTAGGCGCATCAGGATGTTATTATTCGTTTTCAGATTACTTTGATTGGTAGTTGCGTGTACTTATATTCTTATCTTGTCTCTAGAAGATTGAGGATTGCAAATATGTTGTGGCATGTGAAGACTGAATTTAAAATATGTTCATGAGTACAAAACAAAAGGTTCAAATCACGTCCCATGTGAAGAGCGACTAGCTATGAAAAGATATTTTGCTTCGTACCCATTGGAATCACTTGATTGATTTTCTCACCACTTATACCTAGTACTTTTTTAATTAAATTTATTTAACTAAGCTATAACAAATTGACTTCAACACATTTTTTGGATTACATTATTGCTTCGGTTGCACGTAAAATTATAGGAGCGCAAACGATGTGAGGTTGTTTTCGGGCCTACCGCCTACCGCCTCAACATCCCAATTTGGTTAGTAGTTGACTAGCTGTAATGATCGTGTTTTTCTGATTAGAATAAGTGTACCATATTTGTTTCTTATTAACCCTAAGTAGATATATGTTGTAAGTTAAAGAAAAAGGTTTGTGTGGGTTGAGGCTACTTGTTACCCTTAGTATGGATGCAAACGAGCGGAGTCGAGCCCGAGCCTTGCATTATTGAGCTCGGGTCGTGACAATTTTAATAAGCTTGAGCTCGATTCGAGCCTTGTATTTTGGGCTCGAGCTTGGCTCGATAGTATATTTAAGAACTCGAGCTCGGATCAAAAGCTCGATCAAAGTGTATGTGGCAAGAGTTTAAACGAGCCCAAGCTCGGCTCGAGCTCGTTTTGGACCATTAAGGAGCTCGTTTTGGACAATTAAGAAGCCCATGGCCCAAAGTAATTTAGTTAATGCATGGGTTGCAATACAATTGGGCTATATAGTATTAATTGACATAAATAAGCAAAGCTCGACGAGGCCAACCGAGCTTTACATTCGAGGCTCGAGCGATAACTAAATGAGCTTTATTTCAGGCTCGAGCTCGATAAGGCTCGACTCGTTTGAGCTTTTTACCGAGTCGATCTCCAGAAGCTCGCGAACCGCTCGGCTTGTTTGCACCCCTAGTCTTTAGCTATATTAAGAAGAAAATTGTATCGCACAACAATATTATGTTTATGTTATTTAGCAAAATACGTGTGCCCTACATAAACCATTAAACAGTCATGTTTTTAGTGTTGATATTGACAATCTAGTAAAAAAACCAACCCGAGCCGATCTCCAACATTATGTTCAGTACTATGTATGTTTGGATAATTATGTTATATTTTGGGTGGATCTAGTTAATGTCTTAGACTCTTAATGTGTGTGAATTCAATCTTATTCGAATTATATGTGTGTTTGTGTTTGTTTTTGTTCATGAATACTTGTTTGTGTTCATTAATGTTCGTTTGTGTTTGTGGGTATTCATGAACAAAATTAACAAACGAACACAAACACGAGTGTTTTTTGACAAACGAACACGAATAGAAAATCTCGTTTGGTAATTGTTTATGAACACTTAAGTTCCTCAACAAACAAACACGAACAAGGCCTTGTTCGTGTTCGTTCGGTTCGTTTGCAGCCCTACATTTGCCAATGAGGTAGTGGTAGAGTGATTGGAGAAAGACTTGGTGTTCCTTATGACCCGAGTTCGATTCTCACTCTCCCCATTATTTTCTGTAGCATCCATGTGAAAAGTGAATACGGGTGGCGCCGGTTCGATTGGGATGGAAGGCGAGGTTTTACCGATTATTTCATTGTCGTGCCTTCGAGCGGGTGACGGTCGGGTTTCCAGGCATCTGAGAGAACCTAGGGGTTGACGGCGGTCGAGTAGTCGTCTTTGACCACAACGCCTGATGTCTAGAGGTTGTCACGTCGTTCCTTGTCCTTCAATTTAAAAAAATGACGAACCATTTCCACAGGTTAAATGCATTCATGTTATAAACGTTCATTCGTTTGTAAGGATGTCACTACAAAGTTGGTCAATAGATTTTGATATAAACTTTATGTATATTATGTCAGTATTATTCTAAAGTACTAAACTCATGGCCCATTAATAAAACGAAGCCTAAATCGTTAAGAAGCTATGGGCCAAGACCAACTTGTTGGGCTCAAAAGTTTTTTTTTTTTTTTTTTTAAATGCGAAGTTAAAAAGGAAAAAAAAATATTTATTATAATTATTATTAGTGTTACTAAATGAAAAAAGGCATTTACCTTTCTACCATATCTTGTTAACGTAGCCTAAAAACTCCATTTGTCACTTCCAAAATAACATTTTGCCACTTACTTGTTGCCTAGTGGTAAGAAGTAATGCTTCTTTTGGTGAAGACTCAAGTTCAAGTCTTGGGTAAGGTTTAAATTTGTGAGTATTATTGGTAGAATGATGTTTGCCTTTCAAAAAACTTCCAAAACACTGAAACCAAAGAAAGAAAAGGGTTCTTATCATTTTTAATTGGTCTCATTGCTAACCGATTGATTCCTTAATCACTAGATCTAACATGTTTTTCACCAATAGGTTCTCTCAGTTAAAATTATATAAATACAGGTTCACAATTAAAAAATGGATGGCGGCGCAGCTTGTTGACCGTCTACTTTCTATTGTGATGTAACTTTCATATTTTGTTTTAATGAAAATAACTAACAATTTGAGTTAAAAAAAAAATTCATATAGTATATCTATTTGTATGGGAGAGCAGAAAACCAAAAAAACAAACCAAGCCTGGAAAAAAAATGATTTAACATAACTAATAAAAACAAACCACACAAAAACAAGAAAAATGAACCGAAATTTACGGTTCGGTTTCAGTTTTACATTTTATGAAAACCGAAAAAACTCAAACTGAACTTAATAACCCAAAAAATCATTTTTTTAATGTTTATTATACATTGATTTAGAAATTATTCGTTATATTCTTGTATCTTAAGTACAAGCCGATCCAATGGTGGAAAAGTTCTCATTTTAAAGTGATTCTTAGATACTCGGTTGTTCTCTTCAGAGCCTCTCTCATACTTGTATATATGGGTGTTGGGGATCTCATATTACTTTAATTGGTAGGTACGTATAGTTATATTCTTATCTCTAAAAGATATTGAGGATTGACAAAATGGTATGAAAAGTGGAGGTTACATTTAGAGGTCACGAGTATAAAACAATACGTTCCAAGTCAAGTCCCATGTGAAGAGCAACTTTACTATATTTTTCTATGTACCTAATTGACTTAGTTTGATTGCTTTTTTGAACACTTTTATTTAATAAAATTTTAATTATTATTTTGTAACTTAAGCTACAACAAATTGACTTTTCCTACTTAGTTTTTTAGTAGATTTCTAACACACATAAATTTACAATGTGAGTTGAGGATGTTGTTGGGTCTATAAAGGAATACAACATATGAACAATTCGTTGTTAGCAACATCTTTGCTTCTTATAAACACTAAGATCATCCACAACAACAAACATATGTACGTAAAAATAATAATAATAAACATATGTACACTATAAATAAAAATGAAGATATGTTATGTCGTTCTTTGATTGTTTCGTATAATTCCAAATGCATTTTCAGTCGATCCGGATCAATGTGCACTCGGTCCAGCAATCGTATGTTACGTCTTTATTAATTATAAACAGTTGCACTTCACTGTTGAACGGTTCCATGGTTTCCTCTAGTTTATCCATATATTTTGTCATCCGCTCAGTGAGTTTGTCAACAGGTTATGTTATCGACTCCAGCGTTTCATTAGCGTCGAGGTTGATGGCGCCTATATTCGCGTTGGAAGCAGATGTGCTATAGTTGGCCGAAGTGGATGTCTTAGTCCTTTTTGGGTAGAATGGGACCAATTCATCCCATTTTGGCTCGCTTTTCTTTTATAATATTCCACACGCGTATTCTTTTTTTTGGTCCTTTCGTAACTTAATCATATGACCAACTATATTTCTTTATCACACTATTGTTGTACATCCTAGTAAACTTGGTAACCGAAGTTTGGATTGTTATGAGGTTGTGATAAAAGTTTAATAAGGTCCAGGGGTATAATATGACAGTTTTAATAAGTTCGTCAAAGTTGAGGGGGGTAAACTTGCCCTGAATGAAACTTCCAATGATCAATAACAGACAGATTGGGGCTCTATATATCAGCTCGATATGATGAACCCTAATTCATTCAATTCCTTTCAATTCTTTCTGTTTTCTTTCAATTCTGTCTTTCATTCTTTGTAATTGATTTCAATAGTTGATAATAATAAAGTGACCGTTGGTTCGTTCGTTCTATCTTGTTTAATTGTGCCACCAGAAAGATACAGGACAAATGAAACCATATCTGCCTTTGTTTTAGTTGCAGCAGAAAATGAGTGTATACATGAACCCTTAACTTTTGAAGAAGCTGTTTCATCTGAGAATAAAGAGAAGTGGATAGGTGCAATGGAAGAGGAAATGAATTCTTTGCACAAGAACAAGACATGGGTTCTGGTTGACAAGCCTGATGGTCAAAAGTTGGTTGATTGCATGTGGATTTTCAAGGTGAAGGATGGAGATAATGGTAGTGGACCAAGGTTTAAGGCAAAGCTGGTTGCAAAGGGGTTCACACAGAAAGCTGGTCTTCATTATAATGAGATCTTTTCACCTGTGGTAAAGCATTCTTTTATAAGGGTATTATTGTCATTTGCAACTTCTAGAGATATGGAGTTGGAGCAGTTAGATGTAAAGACTGCCTTTTTACATGGCAACCTTGAAGAAAAGATCTATATGAGACAGCCAAAAGGTTTTGAACAAGAAGGTACTAAAGAGAAAGTTTGTTTGCTGCAAAGGTCATTGTATGGGTTGAAACAGTCCCCAAGACAATGGTATAAGAGGTTTGATGAGTTCATGGTTACACATGAATTCAAAAGAAGCAAGTTTGACAGTTGTGTGTACATAAAGGAATGGGCTTCTGGTGAGTTCTTATATTTGTTGTTTTATGTAGATGACATGTTAGTCATTTGCAAAGATAAGCAACAAATTGAGTTAACCAAAGAAATGTTGAACCAAGAGTTTGAGATGAAAGATCTTGATGAAGCAAGGAAGATCTTAGGTATGGAGATAATAAGAAATAGAAGACAGAAGCTACTGAAGTTGTGTCAAAGGTCCTATGTGGATAAGGTGTTAGCTAAGTTTAAAATGGACAACTGTAAGCCTGTTACAGCTCCATTGGCTACACATTTTAAGCTGTCAAGACAATGTTCTCCAAAGACTGATGAGGAACAAAGATATATGGATAAAATTCCATATAGTAATGCAGTGGGAAGTCTCATATATCTGATGCTGTGTACTAGGCCTGATATAGGCTATGCTGTCAGTTTGGTGAGTAGGTTTTTATCCAATCCTGGTAAGTCTCATTGGAAAGCTGTTAAGTGGATAATGAGGTATTTGAATGGCACCAAGAGTGTTGGGTTAGTCTTTGGAGAAGAAAGAAAGGATAGTGAAGTCATTAGGTATGCTGATTCAGATTTTACTAAAGATCTGGACAAGTGTAGGTCAATGTCTGGTTTTGTTTTCACTGTTTTTGGAGGTGTGGTGAGTTGGAAAGCAAATCTGCAAAATATAGTTGCTTTATCAACAACAGAAGCAAAATATGTCTCTTTGGCAGAAGCAGTGAAAGAAGCACTATGGCTAAAAAGGTTTGTGACTGATCTTGGAATAAAGTTGGATAATACAGTGGTGCTGTGTGATAATCAGGGAGCTGTGTTGTTGTCCAAGAACCAAGTTTTTCAAGAAAGAACAAAGCATATTCATGTGAGGTATCATTTTATTAGAGATGTTATTGCTGATAAAGAGTTAGAAGTAGAAGACGTTGATACTTTGGATAATGCTGCTGATATGTTAACCAAAGTGATTCTTGGTCCTAAGTTTCAATATTGTTTGGAGTTGCTGAATGTGGCTTGAAACTTTGATCACAAAGGTGGAGATTGTTATGAGGTTGTGATAAAAGTTTAATAAGGTCCAGGGGTATAATATGACAGTTTTAATAAGTTCGAAAAAGTTGAGGGGGGTAAACTTGCCCTGAATGAAACTTCCAATGATCAATAACAAACAGATTGGGGCTCTATATATCAGCTCGATATGATGAACCTTAATTCATTCAATTCCTTTCAATTCTTTCTGTTTTCTTTCAATTCTGTCTTTCATTCTTTGTAATTGATTTCAATAGTTGATAATAATAAAGTAATCGTTGGTTTGTTCGTTTTATCTTGTTTAATTGTTCTTTGAGGGTTTATTCTATAACATGGATCATGTGAAAATGTGACTTTAAGTTCAGCGATTCAAAGCATATCATCGATTTCATTACAAAAATAATAATGTACACAAGCCTATAAATCGTCGCTTTTTTTGGCTGGTTCTAATGGTCACATCACATGAAACGTGAATATACGCACAGGGATAACTTCTTGTACGACTACCAACCATATATGGATACGACTTTTGGTTGATATAATGACCTAACTACTTGTTTCCCCTTTTTTCTAGACCGGAGAAGGGGGTAGAAATAGGTGATGGGGTCGACGTCCCGGACGATAGGGTGTCAGTGGGGATTGAAATTGTTGCATAACGGGGCTGTTGAAATCGTGCCCCTTGATGCATAACTGTCTTGATGAAGTTGTGAAAACCAAAGTTTGGACTCGGCTTTGGGTTTGTGGGAATTTGGTATAATGCAAATCCGGGGTTTTGAAATTGTTGACCATCGAAGCTTTGACTCGTGCCATCAAAGTTTTGATTCGTGTGGGTTTGGGTCTGTGTTAATTTGTGGGCATTTGGTATGATGCAAATCTGGGTTGTTGAAAGTGTTCATTTATGTTTGTTTGTTCGTTAATAGTATAACCGAATGGTTTACAAATGTAATGGAACGTAGATGAACGAACATAACCGAGCTAACACCAACTAACAATAAATACGAATAACAATGTGTTGGGCCTAACAAAATAAAACTATATTAAATTGTAAGGAAGATATTGTAAGTTCATTAACTATAAAAATTTGTAACGGAGGCAAACAACCGTAAATGAATGTATTAATGAAAGAACTTAATCAAACAACATAAATCACTGAACATAAACGAACGGCCGTTTAGTCATTCACGAACATAAATGAAGGAATGAGCCATGTGTTCTCGTTCGTTCATTCAATCTAATAAACAAAAGGTTTTGTTTATATTCATCCATTTAAAAATAAATGAACTTCCCACCAGACGATTGACAAACGGTTTACTACACATCAAGTTCGCCTAACTGTTTTGGGTGCGCTAAGTGGATAAATACAAAAGATGAAACAATTAAAATTGTGCCGGTTGAGGATACTTGTTTCCTGTGCACCTAAGATGTATTCTTAGTTGTTTTTATATGTAAATTTATCGATATTATATCATGGGAGTCAAGTTCTTTTACACAATGTAAAATAAATGAGAATGGTGAGAATGATACAATAAAACACAAAATATAACACAATGTATCACAAAATATAACATAATGCTAAGAAAAAAGACACAATGAATCACAAAAATGACGCAATATAATGAATCACAAAAATGACACACTGAAAAAAAAGACACAATACCATATAAAAGACATAATGATCTAACACAAATTCTAAAAACTACAATCTAAAAATCGAAAAAAGAGAAAACCTAAAACTAAGATCGTTGGGTTCGATGAGACATTTTCAATGTAAATGAGTTCAATCGAAGTCTGCTTGATACCCATACTACGACTTTCTATTTTTTTCACTATATATATGATTCTAACCTTGCATCATGGAATGCACATGTTTTTTTATATAGCAAACATAGGCATCATCATAAACCTTCATGTTTCTAGCCTTAGTATTGGCAATCTAGTCATAAAAACTCAAAATTAATAAATAAATAAGTTATGTTGTGAGGGCTATAATTATTTAGTTATTTTCATATTATCTCTTTGTGAATACGAGATTGTGTTTGGTTATGTTTCATTGTATTTAACCTAGTTGTAACAATGTAACCTTAGAAACAATCATCAATATTATATAATTCACTAGCTTTTATCCTGGGAGCGTCTAAGGTTAAAATATCTAATATGACATAATAAAACATCTAATATGACAACATAATACATGATTAATGAATAATAATAATAATATTGTTATTATTATTATTATTATTATTTATTTTGAACTGCCATAAGTTATCATATTCAAATATAAAAAAAGGAATCTCTGCCTATGAAGTTATGTTTATCGTTTGTGATTTATTCGTAAAGTAAAATATATTTGAAAACAAAACCCCACAAAATAGTCGTTTTTTTCTCCGTTTTTTATATAGGACTATGGTACTCGTTGGAAAGATAATAAAACGCTCGTTAATTTGGTGTAATTTTTTTTAAAAAAAAAATCTCGTATATAAAAGATATTAACGTTTAAAAGTTATAGGATGAAACATTAGAGAGAAAATTTAATTTTGTTTTTAAATTGTTATCTTTTCCTAAAATAATTATAATATATATAGATTTATTTAAAAAACTCAAAAATTAAAAAATCCCACATGATGCCACGTGACACATTCAATGAGGGGTTGATGCCTCCATTGAATGTCACATCATAATTAGTCAATTCTTTTATTAATAGTTATAGATTATAGATTATAGATTTGTGAATTTTCACAAACATTACATGATATCAGGCAATCAGCCACTTATGGGTCTCAACTTTTTTTTTTTTTACATTCCATCCCTTTACCCATGGCATTATAACTTATTGACATTTTAGGGATGAGATAAGGCTTAGGGACCATTTGTTCCTGGGTTTAATTCTCACAAAATGGTTTTTCCCAGATGTATTGGGTTTCCTCCTGAATTGAATTGATGTATAGGCATTATTGTCTAGTGGAGATGGATATGATCGGGTGGTTCCGCTGGTGGCACGATGATACTCCAATGGTTCGTCAATGATCCTAATTAATTTGTCATTCAACCCTATACAGCGCAAACCTAGCAGCCACCAACACATTTCGTTACGATGACCTCATCTATATATCTATATATAGAGTAAACGAAAAGGGGTATTCCACATGACACTAGGTGAGACCTTCACACCCCATAGTTTCCCTCCAAAAGTCTTTTTCTCTGTCATGTGCATGGACACATGCACTTCCCTGTAATCTTTAAACGTTAGTAACTTTTACATACAGCTTTAAAAAAATACACCAAATTAACGATCGTTTTATTATCTTTCGACGAGCACCATAGTGCTATAAAAAAGGGAAAAAATATTTTTGAGTTGGTTTTTGTTCATGCAGAAAAAAAAGACACAATGTGTTCAGGTAGGAACCCGCTAACTACATATATTTTCACAGATGTAGTCAGTTTGGTAAGAATCTATAAATATATATTTGTATTTTGATCGGTGTTGCTATAAACATTAATAACAAAGGTTGCTAAGCCGGTTAGATATAGCCTATGATTCTTAGACATTAGGTAAATCTCTAGCTGATAAGTGATAATTAATCATCACACCATGCACGCCTCTTAAATCAATCATCATCATGAAATATCATTTGACACCAATTTGGTCGGGTTTTTTCCAAGATCACGTCATAGCTTTAGAATGTCTTTAGGAAGTGACAAAGTTGTACAGAGACTTCACTCGAGCAAGATGTGCACATGTAGAATTAGAAGTATGTTTTATGAGTCATCGAGTGTTGATCCTTTTAAAAAAATTCTAAAAAACGACATATTCTTTTTACAGTATACACATTTATCACTTAATATTATATTTGCCTATCCGGGTAAGCACCTATGAGATAAACTAGTTCTTGATGTAGAGTAGAACTTGGAAGTTTTAACTCGAATCACTCTAAACTAAAGGCCTAAGGGAAAGCCTCGGTCTTTAAGAAACTATGGGCCAAGAATCCAAGACCATTGTTGGGCTCAAAAGATTTTCTTGTTTCTTAACCTAAAAAATGTGAAACTAAAAAGAAAAAACACTATTTATTATAACATAATGTACAAATCATTACTACAAAAAAGGGCGTTTACCTTTCTATCATATCTTATTAACTAACCTAAAAGGCCCTTTGCCACTTTTAGGCATGAAAAACATTAAAACCCCATAAAGATTTCTACAAGGAGAATAAACAAGTAACAAGAGGGTCCTTAAACACAGTAGTACACCCTACCAATAAAAGAGAATTTCCTTTCTAAGCTGTAATGATTTTATATAAATATCTACATTGGTTAGATTGTTTTAGCAATTGCAAAAATATATACACACCAACGACGATAAAAACTTAATTAGATGGATACATTTGGATGAACTATGCGACAATATTCTTTGTTAAAAACCCGAGATTCAGGGTTTAAGTGTCAATGAACAAATCCAATAATAGATGAATGAAAATTGTGAAAGCAAAATAGACAAAAGTCGAGCTTATTTCTTATTTCTTTGATCAAAACAATACTTAAAGACTATAAAAACCAAAACTAGACATGTTTTATGTCCATACTATAAACGAATTTCAAGAATCGACAATGAACCTACATGATCCCCTTTGGCATGTATGATAACTTACGCTTCTCTTGATTTGAATTGCGTCTACATCGTGTTTCCTGTATCATCTTCTCTTCCATTTCAAACATTTTGAACATATAGTACACAAAGAAAATTGTAAAGTATGCACACCTGCAATGAAGCATAGATACTCCTAAACTAAGAAACATATGACTTTTAAGACATATACACACAAGAAATGGAAATACCCATAACTTGCTTTTTGAGCAATTGTGCCCATTCGAATCACCTTTAAGTACCCATTTACACAAATATTCATAATATCGCCCTCGATAGTTCTTGGTGATTGGGTTCATCGCGCCCCAACTTTCTTGATAGGATCTACACACCAAAAAAAAAAAAAAATCAACTTTATCAATTCAAGATTCTAACTCCTAACCATAGTTACTGATGCTATGGCCCAGTGGTGTGGGGGTGATTTTGTATAAAAGGGATCAAGGGTTCGATCCCCCCACAAGGTGAAAAATGGGAGAATATATTAGGTGATAGGGGATGAGAGTAATTAGCCGTTCAAAAAAAAAAAAACACACTCCTAACCATAGTTCTATACCGAAAAGATCAAAACTTTATCAATCAAGAATCTGAACACAGCCAGTTTATACATACAATGTGCAAAAAAGCATAAACAGAAAATTATAAATTGCAAAGAATTAAAACCTTATGGAAACAAAGAAATCAACATTTGGAAACTCAAAAATCATAATCAAACAGATTTCAGTCATTTCACACCTTCACTTCAAATTGACCATATTTAACACACTTCAAATCAAACTGGTTAAACTCATTTCAGATCAGCATCTAATTTAATGAACTCAATAACAAAGCCCCACAAACATAAAGTCAAATCAACAACAAATCTTCTATGAACAAAAAAGTCAAACATATGTAAACACAAAACTATAACTACACTAAAGTGATTACATCTCAAATTATTGAATCACATTTAAGATCACTATCCAAATAATAAACTCAACCCATAAACACAAAGTCAAAGTACAGATGAACAAGAACAAACAGAACAAGAACAAAAAAGTCAAACATAACAAAGTTCCAAAACTTTATTTACCTTAGGAACAGAGGAAGCCACACAAGTTCTTGGAGTTTCAAAAGATGACAAAGAAAAACTGTTTAGAAACAACACCTACATCAAAATAAATCAAACCAGAACTAGGTACATCAACCCATATTTCCTTAACAAGAACCATAAAAACAAATCTTTAGCTGAAATCCCTGATACTTCATTTATTCTACCAAAACTCAAGTTCCCAGTAATACTTTGATCATAGTGCAACTCATCTTCAAACTTGGTATTACAAGCTTTATCCAAGTGGACTTGAAACCTTCCATTATCATCCAAACTGTAGTTGGTCACACCCTTTGGAAACAAGCCCATGGGTAAGCCATTTAGTTTGAGAATATCATATATGGTTGGTGAGTCTTGAGAATATGTGACACATAAGTTGGTGAATATTAATATTATTAGTGTAAGAAGGAAGATTGAAGGTGGATATTGTTCAAGAATCATGTTGATGGGGTTTAAGAGAAGAAGAAGGTGGAGGAAGGAGAGTGAAATAAATCAATGATTGGGATTGGGTATAGAATAAAGATGGAAGGGGTCCTTTGTGTGTCTATGCAATTTTTTAGTAGTATATTGTTGGTTATAGGACTGTGTGTAGTAGCTTATCCATAACCAACCATGTCCAGCCATGTGGAAATTGTAAATAAATATATTTTTGATGCTAAAAATTATTAATTTTATTAATAGAGTAAATCAAGGAATTGATTTAGGCTTGATTGAGCACAAGTTGTGTATATACACTATTTTTTGTCTCTTACGAGGCTTGAACTCCCTTCACACCACAAGGGGTTAGTGAATATTGTTAATTTAGGATACATTTGATCTCCCTATTATGAGGAGGTTGTACTCTATATATTGTAATGTTTTGTATTGAATAAAACAATTTCGGAAGTTATAGGAACATGTTATAAATGGGTTCGGTTGACAATTACGGGGATGTTGTGGAGGTGAGTAGGATGGAATGGAAGAGAGTTACAAAGATAAGGTTAACGTGGAGAATGAGGGTGTTGGAGATAGAAGCGCTAGTTCATGTATACAAACGGTAGGTGTGAATGAGAAAAATGGATTGCAGTACGTAGGAGGAGAAAAACCAGTGTAGTTCGTCAGGATAGTAGCCGGACAATGATAACGTGAATAAATGAGAGTAAGATCTATAAGCTTCCCCAAAGATGTTGTGATACATTACATAATGTCGTGTCTTATTATAGCATGAGAACATGGTTTTAAAAATAAATACATCTTGCTTAGATTAGACAGAATTGAAGTGAAGTGTCAAATCATAAGGACAAAACTAAGTAATGTCAATTTCGAATGCAATATAAATTTACGGTGGATAAAAGGTGCATATTGTGTTTGATAGTGGAGTTAGTTTATCATGTCACCTTCAATGTCGGGTTTGAAGTTAAAAAAAAAATGGGGAGAAGTATTCTTTAATTATCAATTTTAATATTAGAATAACTTTAAACTGACTATATTTTAATTTAACTGTGAAGTAACGCTATACCGTTGCGACGTGATTATTTAATACAAAAACACTATATGATAATTATTTTATAGAACTCAGGATATGTCGTTGTGGCATGTTTATTTTATCTGTATATCGCTGAAAGTCTTGTTCAAATCAAACTGTCATATGTAATTGATTTTTTCTTTACGTGTTATAGTCTGAATAACATCGGTATTGTAACAATACCGGTATTCATTCTTGTAACTTTCTCGACATTCCGATATGAGTTTTCAACCAACATAAAAACATGTGTTGATTACTGTACCAAAAATGTGAGGATCGTACTGTAAACCAAGACAATATTAACAGATGAAAATATATATTTTTTTAATATATATATAAATTTGTCAGCTGCGATGACTGATGAAGCACATTCGGTGGACATGTGCATGAGGGGGGTAGGGGTCTGGTGTGAACATAATTACAGATTGATTTATTTATGATTTATGGTTCAATTGTTTTGTCTGAACACGTAGATAAACAAAGTACGTGTACATCACTTTCGACACGGTGGACCACACATGCCATGGTGGAACTGTAGCCACGTGTGATTTGTTCCATGTTCTTCTTGTCATTTTCCATTAAGATAAACTATTTTTTTTAAAGTAGGTGTCCTTTACATATTAATTAAAAAAACATCTAATTTGCATCAACACAGTATTTTTATGATTAACTAGTAGTTTTATAGGCGCGCGTTGCGGCGCCGCTTTCAACCAACTGTAACTATATTGATTAAGATAAAAAGATCATATGAGGTTGCAATTTAGTATATCAACCACACCTTTGCAAAAGAATGTCATATTTTGTACATGAAGTTTATATTTAATAGCCAGACAATTGCTTTAGTTGGGATGGTTTAGTTGCAAAAGACACTTGCCTTTGGTGTGCAAGTGGTTGCAAAACACATGAACAACTGCTCTACATTTGTTGTGGATTGAAGTGGTGGTTTTCAGATCCTGTATTCCTGTTCACGGTGAATTTGTGCAAGTTAGTCGTTCTAAAAGTCTACATAAATTATCTTCGGGATTATTTGATAATTGATCTAGTATTGATATTTCAAATCAAATATCTAATATATGTTTATCATGTAACATTATAAAAATAGAACATGTCACGTTTTCCACCTGCGCTTCGCAGCGGGATAGACCCACTTTCAATGAAACTAAAGACTCGTTTTCAATGAAACTAAAATCTTGTTGTCGTGGAAGAAAAACACAAAAGAAATAAGTGAACTAAACAAAACAAAGCTATTTTTTTTTAAATCAGCAAAAAGCAAGAGATCATATATACCAACACTAAGACGATGATTAGCAAAAAGCTAATTAAAGAAATACAACACATCAAATAATACAACACCTCTACAAATAAACTGACCATAAAAAATAAATAATAAAATGAACTTTAACCATAAAAAATGTGCCCTCCATTGAATACGTAGCCCACATATTCTAAAAAAAATAAAAAACCCAGTTTACTATTGAACAAAAGGGTACATGTTTCTATCACTTCATTGAGTTCTAGGTTTTGCAACAAAAAAAATTGTGAAGCGGGCTCCTAATCAACACCGTCATGGGAAAGTGCAACACTCATTATCCATTTTCCTTTTTAGATATGCGATTGTTGTACATCAATACTTCAGATCCATCACTGTTGCAGCGCCTTCACTCTGCATCCCACCCCCCTCTCTGTATCGTATCTCTTCAAATACCATACCTCTCTTAATCACAACACAAATTGAGGACTTGGTAATGAGGTTCGTGGATCTGGATTTTGATTTATGGCTTGTGGGGCTGCCCAAAAATTATTTTGGATTTGGGTCAGATTCGGTTCATGGGCTAGGTTCTCTTTGGTCGACCGGTGGGTAGGAAATATAGTTGAACCCAGGTGTAAGACTGGTGTGGATGCTGTGTTCGTCGAGGTGTTCTATGGTGGCAGTTGTGCTGTGGTGATGTTCGCCGGGGTGTTCGATGGTGGCCGTTGTGTGTCTATAATAACCTCCCTCCCTCTGTAATTGGTGTGTATAATGGGAGAAGGTGAATGGGTTTAGAATTTATAGTGGGGCGGTTGAATGGTTTTAGCAACACGTGGAAATGACAAGAAGCAACAGATGTGTAAAAGCAATACACGTTGATATGTGAAGTAGGCAAAACAATACACTTGGCACATGAGTAGGTGAAGCAGACACCTGGATGATGATTATGCTATTATTCAACAGAGCTGCACACGTGGTTTGCTGGCTAAATTACGTAAATCAATAACAAACGAAATTACAATAATGCCATCAGTGTGTTGTTACTGTTCAAAAACCAAAAGGCCAATTATAGTTATATAATTCAAGACACGTATTATATGCGCTTACTTTTATAAATATTTATTTTCCAAATTAAAGAAACGATATAAAAAAATAGATAAAAGTAAAACACCTGAAAAAATAGTATACATACCAGAGCTCACTAAACATGTAGCAACTACTCTTAACAACAATTTAAAGGGAAGATAATAATAATAATAATAAATGGGAAGGGATAACGTACAAAGCTTCTTAACGTAAGAAGCATTCTGAGCCATTAGATTTAAGCAGTGGCAAGATGGTAATTAATAACCCTAATCATATTTGGATTAATCTAACCAGAGGTAAATTAGGAAAAAAAAACGTTTAAAATTTTGAAAGATCGTAACAACTTTGGTTTTAAAAAGCGCGAAGCGCACAAAAGCGACAAGGTCAAAAATCAAGGCGCAAAGCCAAAGCGCAAAAGCGGCGGGCTTTTCGGACGCGAGGCGCATACCGTATGTATATTTTTTTATATATTTTTATAGGTTTCTAGGATTATTTACCCAATGTTTAGACTCAAATAAGCACTATATATGTTTTAATATTGAAATATCATGCTAGTACAACTTGAAAAGCATGTTGTACCACCATCTGCTGCACATAGATTTGGGCCATACATGAGGCGCGCGCCTCAGAGGCAGATTTGCAGAAAAAAATGCGCCTTAGCTGCGCTTTCTGCACAGAGTGCGCCTCAGGTT
The DNA here is from genome assembly GCA_030844895.1 of Ambrosia x helenae. Classification (NCBI taxonomy): domain Eukaryota; kingdom Viridiplantae; phylum Streptophyta; class Magnoliopsida; order Asterales; family Asteraceae; genus Ambrosia; species Ambrosia x helenae. The sequence continues at coordinate 835 of JAUTDX010002560.1, read as the reverse complement.
ACATAAGGCGCAAAGGCTTGCGTCTCAGTGCGCCTCGCGCCTAGGTGCGTTTTTTAAAACCAAGGTAACAACAGATATTCAAAACATCGATTAAACGTATAATCAAACAAAATTTTTCAACGATTTAATATGATTTCAACTCGATTAAACGTTCAGAATCATTACAAAATCAAAAACATTCGATTGAATCAAATCAAAACGTATTTACAGAAAAAACAACAAAAACAGAGTATTAGAAAGCAATTGATAAAATTAGTAAAATCATATTCAAAAATCACAATCAACGCATGTAATATTCACATAAAACTTACGATTTTAATAATATAACAATCATTAAAGGAAAAACTGGATTTGAAAAAAGTCTCAGATGATGAACATTAGAGACTGACAAAACATGATATGTTTAAACGCACCCTGTATTTGTGTTAAATTATAGGTGCGTTTAAAAAGTCACTGGTTAACCAAAAACAAACAAACAAACGCACATTATTATGTTTAAACGCACTTCTATAAATTCAGACGCACTTATTGTAATGTTTGGACGCACTTGTATGAAAAAAAAAAGACAGTTTATATTGAACTTTGTTTATGTACAAACGCACGTTGTATAATTTTAAACGCACATCATGTAGAATTCACACGCACTTGGAATTATCCCTCTTTTAATTAAAACGCACATGATCAATACACGTGCGTTTGTTTTGTTAATTTGAATATATAAACACCATTTATGATTCTTCTAGAAGTGTGGTAAAATCTATGGGACAAGAGAGACTTCTTGATGCATATCATCTCCTTCAAACAGATCCTTTTGTTCAGGTGCTCAGTCAAATCT
>JAUTDX010002559.1:0-71228 GCA_030844895.1 Ambrosia x helenae | reverse complement strand
GGAAAAAGAGGAGATGATAGTACATCAGTGGGGATCTATCACATGCTAAAGAATTGTAATGATAAAATGACATGTGATGATTTCGAGTGATGTGTTGATAGGCTTCGTGAACCTAGTAATGTGTGCCTTAGTGATACAAACATAACGAACTATTTGCTATGTGGATGAACACCTCATGGGGCATAATAGGGTCTTGATACCGTAATTCGTTTGATAGGGTTGCCAAAATCAGAGGTTTTGGGTCGTTAGTTGATAAGTTATCTGGGGTAGCCTGACTAATCTTCTGTCGTATTGATTTACGGACCTGATTCAGTCAGGTATCTTAAAAGAGCTAACAAATGCCAAATCACAAAGTTACCGAATGAGGAACTTAAAATGTATGCCGATGATCAAAGATTATCTAATGCATCGTATCATATCTATGATGAAAATCATATTTGATATAAGTCACACCCTGGTTGAGTGTACATGTTGCTTTGTAGCATTGATTTGCTGACCTATTGTGCCTCGTACCTTGTAATATACGGATAACTACGGCATAATCACACGTTACGATGAAGCTTTGTGCAAATTCCTTGATACGGAGTATGTCGTGTGTGTGGGAACCATAGGCAAGTTAGTAATTAATACACCTAATCAGTATCATTTTAAAGCATTGCACAACGGTTTGCATGTGAGCTTAAGTGGACAACAATATCAGCAACTGCCAAGTCTCACAGTCTATAAAGTTTAAAATTGAAAGAACAACGGTGTGAATAGATTTCTCAAAAATTGATATGATTCTCTTACCGAAAAATCACAAAAAGATGAATGCTTGCATATATTTACTTATTGCATTTCGTTTTTAATTTCAACATTTATGAAAAACACAAAAAGATTTTATTTTCTATTTATTTTCGATTAACCGATGTTGGAATACTAAATTCTTGAATTGGGATCTCATATCCGAAGCCGAAACACAATAAAATAAAGTTTTTCAAAAATTCAAGGGTCATAATGCAACTTTCATAAATTAAAGGGTTTAAATTGACAAGTTTCAAAGTTCAGGGTGAAATTTGAAAATTTTAAATGTTCATGGGGAGAATGCTTTGTTTCTCCAAATGGTGGTCAAAATGGACAAATCATGAAAGTTTATTGAATGATAAACTTCAAGAACTTGATTTAGTCCGGATTTATTTGTCGAATCTAATACAAGTTGTAGTTTGTGTGCAGTTTTTATTAATTTTTTTCTGCAGGAGCAAACACAACTAGTGTGCTCGTCATGATTCAAATGACAAAGCTTGACGCTGAACAAGACCCAAACCTGAACAACAAGATCGTCCTGAACAACAAGAACCCGATATTCCATCTTCAAAGACACCAGCCCGTGGTAGAGCTCCAGCATCGAAGCTGAAGAAGATGAGAATCGAGAAATGAAAGTGCAGATGATATTGATCTATGTCTTCGTCACAAAATCGTCAATCAAAACAGCGGAGATTTCTTGATTCCTCCCAAGTCATCGAAGCTGACCGAAGACCAAGATGAGATCTCATGAAGCCACGACCAAAGCTCAAATCAGCAAGTATTCAAGTCTTCAGGGGGAGATTGTTAGTGCACTGCGGTGTGTCTTCCCAGATTGAAGATTGCCAGATGTGAAGACTTGAAGACCGAAGATCATTAGCTAGACCTTAGGGGGAGTCTGTGAACGTCATTCCAGACATCCTCAGCTCAGTGACTGGTTAAGTCTGCAGATCACTAACTAGGTCCAAGGGGGAGATTGTTAGTGTACTTCGTGTGTGTCCCCAGCTAGTGATCGGTCCATAATAGTCGTAGGCATGATTGTATAGCGTTTAAGATGTTATAGGATTGCATTATAGTGTTTATATAGGCATAGGGGTATTTTGGTAAGATGCAAAGCTTCATACGCGTCCCACTCTCTTCATACGGGTATGAGGAACGTGTATGAGGGACGTGTATGAAGGCCCACTATATATACTCCATGCCTTAGTTATTTTGTAAGACTTTTGCTCATTTCATACAAGTGCAACCTTTGTGTGTTTTTTTGTGTGTGTGCTCTCTCTCATATTATTATTATTATTATCCTATCCATAAAACACTCACCTATAACAACTAACCGAATCGTTGATTTCTGCCCTCGATTCGATAAGCGCGATACTAATTCTTGTTAGACCGATCCTACTAAATATAGTTAAATTGGTTCTTACTTATTGTAGAGAAGTTTTGTTTATTATCGTGCTTATCTTTAAAAGATTACGATGATGTTAATCGAGCTTTAGAGGTGGTTTGGTAACCTCTAATAATGGCATTAAAAGGCTACCTCCGATTAGTCAGCATTAAGTCTGTTTGGTTTGTTAACTGCATATCTCTAAATCAGCCAATAAGTTTATCACGCATTAAGTTTCAATATAATGTTAAATAAAATTTTTACTATTTATCCATTCATATGTGTTCATAACTCTTAGTTGGCAACTCACGCACCACATCCTCATCTTCATTGGCGCAGCTCTTAAGAGCGAGGAGGGGCGGCCGCCCCCCTCCCCCCCGAATTTCGCTCAGAAGTTTCGATTATATACTATTTGTATAGAAATTTTTGGTGTATACAGTTTCGACCCCCTGAAACTAGTGATTTCTGACCCCCTGAAGTTTCGGGTCAAGCTTCGCCACTGTCAATCGATCACCACCAACTAGTTAGACCAGGCCAAATCGTATCTCTTACTGATTTAGGGTCTCTTACCTAATCATACATCTTAATTACTTAACAATTTAGAAAGAAATCAAGTAGCGTAAGATGGTAAGGAAATCAAAGGACTATTCACACCATTGAAAAGTTACTTATGAATGTGATATCCATGAGCATCCATTCATTAAAAGATTTTATGTTGACCCACCTCCACAAACTCAAGAACCTACTTACATTAACATAGTGTTCAATCAACATAATATATATTTGACTTACAAATGTAAAGTTACCATTTACAAAGTTACATTACGGTAACCCTTTTGGTACATACTCCATCAATTTGTCAATGGAGAATGCTAAACCAACTTGTATTGATACCAAAAACCATAAAATGAATACCAGTAACGTCACCGATGTTAAGACGTTATCGGTTCGGTCAAACTTGATATGTTGGAAATCATGTTCGTTGGAAATGCATAGGAAATTTCCTTGAGAAATCGATCAGTTTTCAAATAGTGAGTACTGCAACCAATTCTAAATAAAAATAAGAACCAAGTATAAATTTGTTTCCATTCATGGTCATCACAAACATTGGTTTATTTGTTATTGATGAAAAAAAGACCTTAACCAAAAAACTTTTAAACATCAACATATGCAAGAAGCTCTTTGTTCTGTTGAAAGATCATCATTTCTTCTTCTGGAAATCTCACTATTGCTTCAATACCATCTTTATGAGGAGTGTCCATTAAAACAAAATTCTTATTATCCAACTTTGGCATTACATATTTTACTTTAACAGGCATGCCCCACCCAAAATCCACTTCATAAAGAGGGAACCAACAGAAGCTTGAAGTCCAAAATAATTCTAGACCACCAGGATCACCACCAGCCAGTATAGCAATTTTTTCACCCATCTCTTGCATATCTCTAATTCCTTCAGTTCCTATTTTCATTTTCCTTAACTTAGCAACAATCTCATTCAGCGCAAGTTCGCGTGAATCTATTACCCTTTCGCCCGCCCCCACGACTATGTTGCCTACTGCCTTTTCAGGATTGTTCTTGATGACTTTGTTTCTCATGTTCACTGCATGGATCAGAATTAATGGTTGAAAAGACCCTGAATTGGTTGTGGCTGCATCCACCGCGCATTTGAATATTAGAGATGTCAATACCTCGACTCGGGTAAGAGGAAGGCTTGTTACATCTATGTCCATGGTGCTCATAACCTTTTTCTTGAGCTCATTTAGCTTTGAATTAGGGAACACAAAAGTCCTTTGTACATACTTAACTTGATGTGGGCTCTTAACCACAACCTCTGGCGGTTTAACATTATTAATATGACTTATGGAAGATGTAATAAAATTTGGTTTGAAGGGTGATTCACCACGGGTAACTTTTGCCCATTGTTTAATGAAGGTAGCAAACGCGAACCCATCAGCGGCTTTATGAGATATGGGATACGCCCACTGCGACCCCACCGCCCTTGAAATGGTTCAGTTGGACCCCGACCAAGTTAGAGAAATTTTCGCCAACATTAGGAACAAGTTCGTGTAGGCTTTCATCATTGAGAATGAAGTCCTCAAGCCGACCATCGTGAGAAGCTTCCAAGAACTCAACTCCTTCGTCGTTACAGTCGATGTGAGTCATGGAGGGACTTAAGAACCTACCTGTGAAAGTATTGAAGCGAAGAACATAACGATATTGGTGAATAATATTCTCTCTGTGTCAAATAACTAAAAACCAAATATCTTTATCTAGAGGGATTTCAATAAAAAATGATGACAAAAACTAAAAAACTAACTAACTTATGATAACAACAAAAACGTTAATATCTATTCTAATATTCATAGAGATAAAATAACAACGAAAAAACAAAGTTAAAGATAAATGATAGATCAAATACAAGTAACTACAATAGATCATAAACTCGGTTAACAACCTGCGAATGGGTAATATTGTGTCAAACATTGTGATAATGACTTCTTGAGGATGTTGATGTCACCATCGTTATAATTCTTGTAGAAGAACACAATGGCACAGGGATGGCGGGAGTATAGTTATCGACCAATGTGAGGACATGAGTTTTGAGATGAGAAGGTGTTAGGGAAGATGGTTTAATGGTTTCTTGAGATATGATCTTCATTTTCGTTAGACAGGTTCATGTAATATCATCAAGATGATATATATATACACACACATGCATATCATCCTTTGGTTTCTAACAACCATACGTAAATCATGGAAATCAATTCCTTGATTGATTCATATTTATTTACTATATTTATATCCCGGGAGCGTCCCGGGTTTAGAAATGCAGGAAAGCTTCGGGTAGCACATAACCTAAAACAATTAACAATGTATCTCCAATGTTAACGTCTAGCCTTAAACAATGTATAACTCTAATATTAAAACCTAACCTAAAACGATGTACAACTCCAATGCTAGGTATTTGGCTTCGAACCCAAGTTTAAACTCCACCAAGGTTCCAAATGAAGATGCCGATGATGAAGAAGCCAATGATGAAAGCGGCGATGATGCGGAGTTGATGTAAAACAACAATTTGTCGTTGAAACGATATGGATTGTTACTTATTAGGATGTAAACTATTTATGTTTATGTTCGTTTGGATTGTGACTTAAAATATTTAAGTTTATGTTTGTTTCGTTGTGTCGTGAAACTAGAAATGAGCAGGTTTAAAACAAGAATATGCAGGTTCGAAACTTCAAAAAACTGGGCAGAAAAAACCCGAAAAAACCTGAAAAAATGAATAACGGCTTTAGCGATGACATGTCGTCGCAAAAGATGATTACACAAACACGAAAAAGTGGGCAATAGCGACAGATATGATCTTCATTTTCTTTAGACAGGTTCATGTAATATCATATATATAACACACACATGCATATCATCCTTTGGTTTCTGACAACCATACGTAAATCATGGAAATCAATTCCTTGATTGATTCATATTTATTTACTATATTTATATCCCGGGAGCGTCCGGGTTTAGAAATGCAGGAAAGTTTCGGGTAGCACATAACCTAAAACAATTAACAATGTATCTCCAATGTTAACGTCTAACCTTAAACAATGTATAACTCTAATATTAAAACCTAACCTAAAACGATGTACAACTCCAATGCTAGGTATTTGGCTTCGAACCCAAGTTTAAACTCCACCAAGGTTCCAAATGAAGATGCCGATGATGAAGACGCCAATGATGAAAGCGGCGATGATGCGAGTTGATGTAAAACAACAATTTGTCGTTGAAACGATATGGATTGTTACTTATTAGGATGTAAACTATTTATGTTTATGTTCGTTTGGACTGTGACTTAAAATATTTAAGTTTATGTTTGTTTCGTTGTGTCGTGAAACTAGAAATGAGCAGGTTTAAAACAGGAATATGCAGGTTCGAAACTGCAAAAAACTGGGCAGAAAAAACCCGAAAAAATGAATAACGGCTTTAGCGATGACATGTCGTCGCTAAAGATGATTACACAAACACGAAAAAGTGGGCAATAGCGACAGATATGATCTTCATTTTCTTTAGACAGGTTCATGTAATATCATCAAGATGATATATACACACACATGCATATCATCCTTTGGTTTCTAACAAATATACGTAAATCATGGAAATCAATTCCTTGATTGATTCATATTTATTTACTATATTTATATTCCAGGAGCGTCCCGGGTTTAGAAATGCAAGAAAGTTTCGGGTAACACATAACCTAAAACAATTAACAATGTATCTCCAATGTTAACGTCTAACCTTAAACAATGTATAACTCTAATATTAAAACCTAACCTAAAACGATGTACAACTCCAATGCTAGGTATTTGGCTTCGAACCCAAGTTTAGACTCCACCAAGGTTCCAAATGAAGATGCCGATGATGAAGACGCCAATGATGAAAGCGGCGATGATGCGGAGTTGATGTAAAACAACAATTTGTCGTTAAAACGATATGGATTGTGACTTATTAAGATGTAAACTATTTATGTTTATGTTCGTTTGGATTGTGACTTAAAATATTTAAGTTTATGCTTGTTTCGTTGTGTCATGAAACTAGAAATGAGCAGGTTTAAAACAGGAATATGCAGGTTCGAAACTGCAAAAAACTGGGCAGAAAAAACCCGAAAAAATCTGAAAAAATGAATAACGGCTTTAGCAATGACATGCCGTCGCTAAAGGTGATTACACAAACACGAAAAAGTGGGCAATAGCGACAGAAAACATCGTCGCTAATACTATTAGCGACGATGTGGCTTTAGCGACGACAAATTCGAAACTATTTACTAAAATAGCGTTTTCCATTTCCTTTTTATATAACTTTTACTTTTTAACCAACATGTTAGATTTCTATTCAATTAATTCATTAGCTAAGTTTTTTTCTTTATTCTTTTATCATATATATTATTTATAATTTAACTATGTATATTGTAAATCAACCTATTACTGTTTGTTTTTCTATTTTTTCACTACCTACTTAGATTGTGTGTTGTGGAGACGCGAGCGACCAGGCGCGAGCAGCCACAACAGCCCCACGCTCACCCCCAGCCCCAACAACCTCACGTTAACCTGACGCGAACGAGCCGACGCGAGCGAGCTAACGCGAGTAGGCTCACGGCAGCTCACGACGCGAATAAAGGAATTTGAGTTGGATTTGTATGCTGTGGTTGTGCTGGTGCTCACCTCAAGCCAAAACAGCCTAACGTGACCGAGTTGCTTGAGAGTCACGTCGGTGGCTCACGGCGGTGCCCACCGCAAGCCACAACACACAGTCTTATAAACCTTTTTTTTCATTCAACACACGTCGAATCCGAAATATAAATATCATCTATACCATAACTGTCAACCAGTTATAAAAAATCTTTTACTTTTCACCTTCTTGAAACCTCATGCATTGTAATTTGTTGCTAAAAATTATCACTAAAAAGTTATAAAAAATACTTCAAAAGATTAGAGAAAAAATACATACGCGCATACCTTAACTTAATTTCTTGATCAGTTATGGTACAAATTAGGGGTGTTAATTTCTGATACGACCTAAAAACATGGCACAAATCTAACACGAAATTCGTAGTTTAGCTTTAGTCTAAACGGGTTCTAGTCAATTTCAGGTTGAAACTGTCAACCGTTTAGCTAAACAGGTTAGCTTTTGGTCAACTCGTTTGGTAATTTATGTTGTAGTTATAACTTAAAAAAGAATTGACATGGGAAATAACAATAAAATAAAATAAAATTTTCTTTATATACATTTGTATTTTTGTTGTAAAATTTTAATTCTAAAATAATATTATATGATCAAATGAGTCATGTTCGGATCAACTCGTTAATATTTGAGTCGTGTTAGAGTCAACTCGTGAATACGTTTTAATGTTAAACATGGTATAATTAGAAAGACCTCTAAGAAAACCACGCACCAAAATGAATTATAAAAACTATGAAATCACTAAATAAGTTACTCAAATATTATGTTTACTTAATTTAATTCTTTTAAATTTATGCTTGAAGATATTTATATTTCTTATTTGACATGGTTTATAAAAAGGTTTACAACGATTTGGTGAAAAATAGAAAAACAACTTAGTAACGGGTTGATTGATGAAAAAGAAATATATAAATTAGAATTCTAATATCTTGATTAAAAGTAAATGTTATATAAAAATACTAGTTTGGTAAATAGTTTTGAAATAACACCAATATGATAAATAATTTTCCCATCATAACACAAATATACAAAAAAAAAAACTCTCTTTAAAAGTGTTTATAGTGCCACAATTGATGTAGAGTTACTTCTAGATATAAGATTTTAATGAATGTCTTTAAGATGCATTATTTACTTCTAGATGAAGGGTTTTAAGAAATAAATATGAAGCATAGGATGACACACCCATTAGTTTATTCTAAACTGCATTTGAATATTATTTTTCATATTTATATATTAACAAACATAGTTTATTACTTAATTGGTTTTAAACATTTTGCATAAAGTATTTAAAATACTTTTTATGTAATTGTAACTAAGTTATCATTGATGAAGTTTTTGCTGATGAGTCTTTCTATTGATATAAGTAAATTCATATCGACAATTCAAACTGTCATTTGTCAATCTTTCACGAATTTTTACAACGTTTTAATAAATCATCATGATGATTCCATATCGATAAAAGGACGGCCTTTGATCTATTTAACATATAATTTATAGACAAATTATGGTAAAAGAATTTGGAATACGTCAAAATACTTGAATCTGAAAAGTAATAAATTATCATCAAAATATTTTCAAACCACAAAACCTTCAACGTTTATATGTGTGTGTATATAAGAGGGAAGAGAGGCCATTTATCAAGTGGTATCCCTCTATGTATCAACTAAACTAATATTATACATTATACACATTTAAAATACTTGAAATTTAATAAAACAAATAGGTTTAAAATCTCATTAGCATAAAACATTCTCACAAAAATAAAGAAAGATCTTGTATAATCTTAAATATTACCATAGAACACCAAATAATCAATGTTCATGTTTGATCACAACCGAAAAGCGACACATTATACATTTATGTGGTCTTGGTAGGTTTTGTTTCGAGTCCAAATCCAAACGGGTATAATGGGTCATAATGTGGGTCCCCAACGTTCATGGGTAACTGATTAACTAACTTAAACCAAGTCCGCGCTAGCTTTCCTGTGAAACCATAGTCACCAAACAAAACATCTGTCACACCTTGGCCTTCTGTCCCAGGAAGCCAAGCAGCTACAAGTGCATCTATGGTATCAACAAACGGTTGCACCACCACCGGTCGTCCAGTGACTAAAACCACCACACATTTCACTGAGCCGCATACATTTCTTATAGTGCTTGGTCCAGGCTCAGGGATTGTAAGATTTGAACTGTCCCCAAATGTCTCGGCATAAGGTGGTTCTCCAACCACCACTATAGCAAAGTCAAAGTTGTTTGACTTTATGAAGTCTTGGTTGGGATTCTCATTGTAGATAACTTGAGTGTTTGGATCAACTGTTTTTTTCACTGCTGAGAGTATTGTGGTACCTGTAAAGGTAAAAATGGCAGGTCATCGGTTAAAATTGCTATCTCTAAAGTTTAGGACTTCTAAGTGATCTGAAATATTATACCTGAAGTAACATCGCCCGAAAGTCCTTGCCACTCAATGGTCCATCCGCCACATTGATACCCAAGATTATCCGCATGTGATCCTGCAATTAATATCTTTGATGCCTTTTTCGGTAGTGGCAGCAGTGGCTGCGTTGAAGATTTACCGTTCTTTAATAAAACAAGTGTTTTCCTTACTGCTTCTCTTGCTAGATCTCTGTGTTCCTGTTTTCACTAGAGTTAATATAGTAAAAAAAAAAGTTTGCTGATTTTGGTCAAACACGAGCAAGTTTGAGTAAGTTACTTGACATCCCAAATATTTGGTCATGCTGTAATCAGCCAATGCGTTTTCAAACAGACCCATTGTGAACTTCACCCTTAGAATCCTCTGCACCGCATCATGTATCCAGCTCATTGGTACAAAGTTAGTTTTGACCAAATAAGTCAAACCATTAGTAAACTCTTTGTAGTTCATTGGAACCATGAACTGCAGTATTCCAACACTGCATTAGGTAAATGTGCAGAACAACTAGAAGTGGCAACACGGGCGAGTTAGGCATGTTGGGTAACGGGTCAAACATGGTTGGTGGGTCTACACTCAACTCCTTGTTCAAATTTTGTGACTTTTTAATACACAATCAGCATGCCAACATCATTACAAAGTTCATTACCTTTGAACATAATATAAAGTGTTTTATGGATTTAAATTACAGTTTTGGTGACTTTTGACCCATTTGACTTGCTTAACCTGTTTGACCTGTGTCCTTTCCAACTAGTTTTTTTTAACCGTTTGATATAAAACATAACTGTGATAAGAAAACGAGGGAGAAAACAAACCATGTCAATGCCAGCATTAATTCCAGCTAAAATGGAGTAAGTATAATTAGCGTGTGGAGGATTTGTGATCCTATCAATGCCCTGCCAATCTGATATGACAAATCCCTGAAATAAAACACCACAAAATTCATTTTAGTTGCATAATTTTGTAGCAAAAAAAAGTATGAATTTAACTGTATAAGTGATTATACTTTGAATTTGAGTGTGTTTTTTAGGTAACCGGTAACAAGATTACGATTAGCATGCATTTTAACCCCATTCCAACTAGAATATGATGTCATAATAGTGGCCACACCCTTGATCACCGAATCATTGTATGCCGGCATGTGTATGCTGAATAGTTTTTGACTGTTTAATATTGTGTTGCCTTCATTTGTGCCTAGATGAGTTCCTCCATCTCCCAAATAGTGCTTAGCACAGGCTGCAACTTTTTTTCTATAAAACAAAAAATATTATCAATGTCTTGGATGAGTTATATATTTCCCTTCTTATCAAGTCTTGTGTTTGGAAAGTGATTATATGATATTAAGTGAGCAAATCAAATAATCAGTTGTATTAAAACATGTTGAATGTAGGGGTGTTCATGAAATGTTGAAATCGGCCAAACCATCCAGGCGGTATCCAGATGTATACCATTTACCGTTGTGAAACTTGGACCAACGGTGTAAACATAACCACTCGTTAACCTTTGTTATTTAGTTAGCGATGGATATGTATATTAATAAAAAAAATATGCAAATTAACGATTTTGAGGTAAATAAAAAAACCAGTTCAAAACGCCAAACCAAAGTGTTGTAGCCCGTCCAACCGGACCCAACCAGCCCAACCGGTTAGTTTTGCCGTTTATTTAATCCTTAGTGGTTCGGCCCATAAGTTTTATCAAAACTGATCAACTGTGATCACATCTACTTGGATTTTTTTTTTTTTTTTTTTTTTTTTTTTTGAGATTGTAACAACTAGATAATTGAAACCAAACACCAATTTTTTTTTTTTGATAATATGATTTAAAAAGAGTCATTGAATCTTGAAAAGATACATGCAGTCGATCTGTTCTAGGATTTTTTTTATTTATAATATATGGTTAGTGGAACCCATGATCTATGTCAATTAAGATCTCTACCAAAGTACCAAACACAAACAGAAAATAACCTAGACTAAAAAGTCAATTTGTTTTTTTTTTTCTAAAAAGTCAATTTGTTTTGTTACTTTGTCAAAATTCGAATTAGAAAGGGACCAAAGTGTCAAATGGACGTGTTGAATAACAGGTGTATGCATGTATTTTGTTACGGGCTGGGTTGGTAGCGGAAGCTGTGCTTTACTGGTCACAACGAATCGGTGGGGCCCGTGAGTTTCCCTAACAGGTTCTCATGGTCACCCACATTTTTTAAGAAAAATTACCATTGCACAAGAATATGATAACCACATATTATAACTTACTATAATGTCCCACTTACGGTGTGCGCATATAATGTATATATGTGTGGCCCTCGGGGCTTGGGGGCAAAACTAAAGTTGCACTAGTGTTAACGTTATTTTACTAATTTCGTGAAAATAATGTTGAAAAAGACGGATGGTTAATCATGTATCATGTGGTGACGTTGATAGCCAAAAGACAAAGGGGTACATGCACCGATCGGGTTTGTCCCGATTGCTAAGTGTTAGGTGCCTTATGTCCAAGGCTTGATACCAAACCACATCGAGCCGGGGGTCTCACTGGAAGCAGTCTCTCTATCCTTAAGGGGAGGTAAGGCTGTCTACATCTTACCCTCCTCAGAACCTACCTTACCTTAGCTTTGCTATAGGTGGGATAAACTGAGTATGATGATGATATTATAACTTACTGTCCATTAACAAAAGGGACACCCTTTTCTGATCCATCAGTGATATCTCCTTGTAAACCAGGTATAATTTCAGTCATTAATCTAACGATTTCGGTATCTTCACTATAGCTTTCGTAACAACGCCCCCATCTCGGATCTCTACAAACCTGTTTATGTCAAAATTACAATTCATTTAAACATTAAATTAACATAACTTACCAGCAGTAAATAATAATTAACTGCATGAGCTTTTAACTACTTACTGCAATACAAGGTGCAAAAGCATATTGTATACCAGTTGCTCTAACTTCAAGTGCTGTAGCAGCCCCTATCTTCTTAACTAATACAGGATCCCTGTTCATATACAGTGCATAAAACGGTTGTTTATAACATATGTTTATATTGTTTGCTCATTGGTTACTTGTGTTCTACCTGGTAACTCCAAGGCCAACATTATGAGGAAAGATTGTAGCCTTATAAACATTATTATGACCATGAACAGCATCAATTCCATAGATTAAAGGTATCCCTAAGCGCGTTGATAATGAACCCTTTTGGAAGTCGTTGACCATGTCGACCCATGCCTCAGGGGTTGCTTGTTTGGATGGAACACTCCCTCCACCACTTAACACACTTCCTGAAATCATAACATATATAATTGTAATGAATATGTGTTACATAGTAGGCTGCGTCTAAAGGAACCCCGCTGACACACCTTATAGACACCATTGACATGTCATATGAGCCGTATGACATTTCAAAAATGGTCATACGGGTCGTATAATGTGTTAGACTGGTATATCACTACATCATTCGGGCCATAATGTTTTTTACAGCGTATGAGTGTATGTTAATTATACGGCCCGTATGACGTGGTACACTGATACAAAATTGACTGACGTGATCATTGACAAAGTCATAAAGCCCATATGACCATTTTTGCCATGTCAACCCCTCGTATGATGACGTCACGTCATGTCATCACCTGATGTCTTTATAGCATCAATGGTATAGATATCTCTCTCTCTCTCGATCTATCGATATAGATATATGGAGACAATGACTAACCCTAATGGGCTTAACCCAAAGTTGCATACTATTTTTAGTACTAGAAGTGTACAAAACCTGGTTTGAGCCCAAACTGTCTCGGTTTATAAACCGGCCCGTTTTTTTGGTTTGGTCTCAAACCATTCTTTTGTACACCTAGATATATTACAAGCACACATATATAACCTAACTCAAATAGAATTAGCTCTAAATTACATACTATGTTTATTAAACTGAGTATAAAAAATAAATAAATCAAGAAAGAGTGAATGCATAACATGATTTGGGTAGATTGATCTGCATACCTATCAAATCCTTCTTCATAACCTCATTTGATGCAACATACCGTTCAATCTGAGTAATTTGTCCAATTTTTTCCTCTAATGTCATCCTCTTCATCAAGTCGTTTACTCGAACACTTATCGCTTGTTTCGGATCTTTGTACAACATATACTCTGCTTCCACCATTGAAGTACAGCACCACATTACCATCATAAACAAAACCAACAACTTCCCCATATTCTTCACTCTCATATGCACAACACTGCTACATGTAATAAACATAAAAAAGAAAACATATTTGTAATGTTGCAGGTTGGATGTTTGCTGGATTTTTTTTGTTGGGGCCACTACATTAGTACATTATCTTGGAGGTTGTCTTGAATGTTCAGACAAGCATGATATTTTTTTTTAATTATATTTAAATCTGATAAGATTATACATGAAAAAGTTTTAGTATAATCATATAGGTTCTATATAAATATATAAATCTAAAAAATAAAGTACATATACGAAAAACAACACATGGATAATGTTTTACGTATAAATTAACAAGTTAAAGATTAGTAAATATCAAGCCGGTCTATTACGCTTTAAGACATTTATGATAAGACGGAATTATATATTTTTATTTCATGTCTGGCGGGATTTTACTAGATATGATTGTTGTTGTATTTGAGAAGTATTATTCGTTTTCTCTACACAAAGTTAAGGTAATAAGTAAAAGACCCTTTTTTATATCATATATATTAAACAGTCTGCGGATTCTTTTAATAAAGCAAGTAGAAAAGAATGATTAAATTTTGTCAAGACCCGAAAACGTGTTAGCCATAATAGACATTTCAATAATTGACATAACGGGAACGATAACCACACCAGTTTTCTTAATAATATAAGTTTTTTTTTTACTAAAATGCATTGTGGATTCATATTGTGACACAAGACAAAAGAGAAAAAGGGGAAAGATAGGATGTAAATCCAAATAAAAAAAAAGATAATATCATATTAAAAAGTTGTTTCATAACATTACAAGTAAGCATTTATATATGACTATTTTACTAACCTAACCAAAGTTTTAGATCTGTCAAAGTAATCGACAACTAGGGACTTAAATGAAAATAAAAGTTAACCAAAACATCTAAACTGAAAACTCAATTATAAAAAAAAAAAAAAAAAAAAAAAAAAAAAAAAAAACCTTTAAATTTTTAGGAGTCACGTGATGGTTTTTTCACTCTTGTTTCTTGTTTCACATTCATATATGAGCCAGTCGTTTAATGACATTCAGTGGCGAAGCTTGATTTTCGAATCGGTGGAGCCTGGACTTAATTTTTTTTTTTATCGGTAGTGACCGGAAGATCAAGTCGGTGGGGACCGGACTTAATCTGGACTCAATTTACCTACGAAAATCGCAAAATTCCACCATTGGCCCAAAAATCGGTGGGGATCGGGGCCACCTCGGGCCCTAAATAAGTTGCGTCCATGTTGACATTCTTCTCTTTCACCTGAAAATAAGTCATTATCGATTTCTTGAAGTAGGAAGCTTCAGTTGATGTGTTATGTAGTTCCATAAATCTCTAATTAATCTTCACTATGAGAACATGATTGATGTCATGAACTTATATGTCAATGTGCTCTTCACAATTTTTTCCCTGGACTCCTGAACTACATTATTGACAAAAATATTAATTTTCATGGAAAAAAACAACTCTCAATAAAAAATAAAACATGAATTCTTGAATAGTGTAAATTTGAGGTTTTTCGGTTGAAGCCTAGAGAACATAATGTTAAATATACGATACCTCATGAAACGTGACCGAAAAGTAGGGTGTAATGGAGTTGAGCCGAGCCCGACTAGACTCGAGCTCGGCTCGATATGCTTTTTTGAGGCTCGAGCTCCGATCAAAAGTAAAACCTAAGAGCTCAAGCTCGACTTGGTTCGGCTCGAGGTAATCTGAGAAAAAAATTAAACGAGCTAAAAACTCGGCTCGAGCTCGCTTCAATAGCTTAAACGAGCAAAAGTTTAGATCGAGCTCGACTCACCAATGTTATTAATTAAAATTGAACATGTTTCAAGGACAAAATCATATATATATATATATATAAAATAATATAACATTTGTTTAGGCTCGTTTAGGCTTGCAAACCTAAACGAGCTTTGTATGTAAAGCTCGGGCTCGATAACTAAATGAGTCATATTTTAGGTTCGAACTCGGGCTTGCTAAGGCTTGACTCATTCGAGCTTTTGACCAATCCGGTCACAAGTAGCTCTCGAGCCGTTACATGTCATTTACACCCCTACCGAAAAGTAAGAACATTATGATAGACTTTTGAAAGGGTGTTCATAGGTAAGGATATGGAAGGGAAGATCCTCACTTCAAACATGGCCCATATAGAAATCTAAAATTTGAAACATATATTTTTAGCCCCATCTAATAGAAAAAAACCCGGTTTGGGACAAACGGCCCAACCGGTTTATAACCCAACTTGTCACAAACAAAAATTCGGTTTGGGCTTTGGCCCGACCTAACCCGTCAATTCGTAGTCTCGTTCCTTTAAAGTGGTTTGGACCCGATCTAATTTGAAAAACATGCCAAATAATCAGTCTGAACCCGAACCCAATCGATTTGAAATATTCGAACATTTTCCCTCCTAAACCGGTTTTATAACCCAAACCTATTGTTTACCAATCGAGTTTTGCTTTTGTTGAACAATCTAGTTCAATTTATAACCCGAACCAGTTTGACAAGAAAACACTTGTTTTGTACGCTTCTAATCCTAATAAATGCATGTACGCTTCAACCAAGCCTCAATCTAAGCCTTATGTTCCATACTTCGATTGTTAACATGTGTTTTTTTTTTTTTTGGTTTAACAAATTATTACATCCTTGAGCTTTTGTACCAAGTTATTTATCACAGATTCACAGGTGATAATAAGACAAATAATCTATTCCATGTCTTGTAACTGAATCGACTAATTTGTATTCGAATATATAAATATATAATTGCAAATTCATCATAACTTAATAACTTAATTTAAAATACATAACGTACAACCTCAGATGCGTTTAGTACACGCACTGTAATTACTAAACTTTCAAAAGTTCACTCATGTCACCACTTTATACAAATAACTACTGAGAATATGAACCGAATGACCCTAAAGCATACGATCTGCTAATGAAGGCAGTCTTCGGAAAAAGTTCAATGCTGGGGACGGCATCCGATCTCTAAAGATCGGGTGCCGCATAAAGTAAAACCCGAGCGTCATCGCTACCATTTTCGATGGTACTAGGTACAACACGATTGCAACCAGTAAACATATCCCGACAAAAATCCCCGTGGCACGCGGGTCACGCCATGTGACCAACGCTTGCACGCGTTCCCCTTGTGTCGCGATATCACCTAGCACGCTTTGCACTCGCGCTCCTAGCATACGTAGCTTGTCGTATCTTGCTCGCACCATTTCATTAGATCTATTACAAGGTACTGAGTCGAATTCCTCGTCGAGCTCGTTACCATCAATTGTTTCAGCCAACGAGAGCTTTGGGTCGAAGTGTGGGGGTCGGGCTCGGGCTCTAGCCTTGAACCGGTAGTTCCACACCCCGACCGCAAACATGTAAAACGCCAATGTTGGGATGATTAGGTCCGGGAACCACACGAGCATCATCAGCAATACATGAACCAAGATCGTAGATGTCGGATTCTTCCACGAACGCGTGTCGTCCAACCATTTAACCATGTCGATGACCCCCGATAAAACATTGACTATTCGTAACCAATTAGCACGGACCTTCCTCATGCTGAATGCATGCGAGTCTGCATCCAGCATGTAAGTCACCACTTCACGACGAAGTGGTGGCTCAGACCGTGCAAAATGAGCAGCGGTTATCTTAACCGCTATTGTTCTAAGCACCTCTTGTTGCACAACGCCTATCGGCTTGATATGGTGCATTATTGGCAACAAGGGTTGCGCGTACACGTTCAAGAAATCGATCGTTGGTGCCATACGTACAAACCTAACCGCTACCTCTAGCTCGCCCATTTTCTTTAGACCGCCTACGTTTAGTAACATCAACGGGTACGAGTTCTTGTAGACCTTCCCTACCTCTAAAGTAGACAACCGTATACGCACTTTTCCCATACGAAAGTCCGCCCTCGCGGACTCTTTATGACCATCAGATCCATACGCCTCCCAACTATCGAAAACCCCGATTGTTAACACAGTAGACGGGTCGTATACTCTCCACGTGTACTGCTCGTTCCATTTCGGATCTAAGTTATCCGATATAGCCCGTGTTCGTACCCACTTGTTACCATACTTTGCGACTGCATAAGCATCGGTCGACCCCTTGCCATCAATAGACTTCATCGGTAACAAATTCTTGCACCCGATTATCCCTAACTCGATTGTGCCAATCGGCGGTTTCCATAGCTGCTTTGCAGTGGGTCGATAGTCGCTACAAACATTAGCCGATTCGTCCATCACATGGTATCCGCCATCGAAAAATATTTTGACTTGAACCCGACCGCGATAAACTCTCTTCTCCTCATTTGGATCTTCAAAAGTTAACCATCTTGAAACCACTTCGCGGTCGTCCACACGTCGCTCGATGGTGACTAAAGGGATGGTCGTAACCCCTTTAACCGTGGTTTCTTTCGAGCCGCGCTGTTCGACTAAAAACAACATCAATGAATGGTCTGTGAACGGTTCGGCTGCTACAAACATCAAGTCTTCGTTCCATGAAGCAGATCCATTATTGGTAACAATGGTTTTAGTTTTTTGAACTTGAAACCCAAGTTGCGCTTTGATTTGGAACGACGACGAGAGGGCGACGTCTTGAGCCTCGATGACAACCGCTCGCAAATACCATAACTTTGGTGACTGGTAGATTTTCGACCGAGAGCTTGGATTACCAGCCGTGTCGGTTTTCCATGCTTCTGGAAACGACTCATCGGCTTGTGTCCCTATCCATGTGGCCAACATGAGATCTCCTCTGTGAGCCCCACCTCCTTCTAGCCTGTACCACTGTGTGGCCAACGGGCTATCAGGTGGGTCTCGCAAGGGAATCTCAGTAGTGTCAAAACATATCCCACCTAGAAAGTTATGCCCCGCCACATCCGACATCGAGCTAGAGATCAACGGGTCCCACACGGATATCTCGAGGATTGAACCCGAATCATGGTTATCTCGTCGAAACGCGAACGTTTGGTCCCACTCAAAATACATCGTTTTCCTAGCTGGTTTTGATATGACCTGGCAACCCGAAACCACTATCTTGGTCACCGGGTTGCCCGGTGTAGGTAAAGACCGGGCTTTCACTACCTGAACAAAAAGGTAGTGCATTTTGTCCACTAGATCGAACGTAGACCGTTCGATCGGAAACCGATCCGATGCATCACTAGTAAAGCTACTTATCGACGACACCCGAGGGATCGGTTTCGGACCGACCGGTACATCACCACCGAGTCGTATATCCGGCATAGATCTCGACGTCCTTAATTGATCTTGAACAACCCGCTCTTCCTTCATCGGTGTACCCGGTTGCACCTTATCACCATCACCATCACCCGGACCATTGTCATGGTCCGAATCTTCCTTCGGTCCCACCTCTGGCACCAGTGGCGGTTCGTCATTTCCTTTTCCTTTATCCGTGGGGACCACATCCCCTTCGGGTTTCAGTTCACCCTTCTCCTCCTCTTTCTCCTTCTCCTCCGCAACCGGCTCTGACGCCGGTGTCGGTGACGTCACCGGCGCGGGTGCCACGTCATCAAAATAAATTTTTAACCCAATTTCCCCTTGAACCCAACTAAACAAATGCTTCTTTTCCAACGGATAATAAATCAAAGCCTCTTCACCTTTCTTCACAAACTGCCTTGAACTCAACCTGACCCGACCCAAAAAATTATTCCGGGTCGTCGGGCCAAGGCTCCGATCATGATTAACATCAACTTCAAGCATATCACCAAACACATCCGATGGTTTTCCAACATTAAACTCAAGAACCTCATTCCAAACCGGGTTTAAATCTCTAGCAACAACCCGAGTTTTTCGCCTTTGACCGTAGAAATCGAGGATCACATACGGGCTAGATGTACCATGACCATCTTTAGGAAGAAGGTTACGTGCATCTACTACTTCTACTATAAGTTTTCTAACGGTTGTCATTGATGGTTTAAGGAAAGTTTAGGATGTTTGTACTTTGTAGTGAGTTAGTGAGATGTGTTTGTGTAAATTGTGTTTACATTGGTTAAGGTTTTTTGGTTAAAGAAAAGGTGGTGCTTGCCTTCATGTGCAAGGAGAAGCTTTCTTTTGTTGGTTGTTCTTTATTTGTAGTTGTTATTATTGGAGGGAAATTATTCTTTATTGCTTTTTTTTTTTTATTACAGCTTTGTTTGCCTTTTTCTTTTCTTACTATGGTAGTATTTGTAAGTTCTGATCCAGCTAGGTTACCACTATTATAATAAGTAGGTTTGTTCATCGGGTTTCGTTTTCGGTTATCAGTTATACGGTTCGGGTTATTCGGGTTTTCAGTGGTGAAAATATTACCCGGTAGGCGATAACCGACCCAATCTAGTTGAACAATTATCGGTTATGGGGTTAATCGGGTTTGTGTTTTTCGGGTCGGGTTAAATGGTTATCGGTTAAATGGTTCAGGTGTTTGAGTTACATATTTCCAACCATTTGGGTTGCGTATTTCTATCCATTTTGGCTACAATATTGGTAAAATAAAAATATGGAAATTGGAAATTTATTTGTTTTTGAATTGTTCGGGTTATTCGGGTCAACCCGAATTATAAAAAACTAATCCGAAGACCGACCCTAAAGGCTCTATCCGGGTTCGGTTATGCACTTAATCAGGTTCGGGTTAATCGGGTAAGGTACTTTCTCGGGTCGGGTCACTTCAGGTTCGGTTCGGTTATTGGTTATCGGTTAAAAAAAACACCCCTAATTATCATTAAGAAGTAGAATTTAGTTTAATTTAGATTAATTTGTTTTGTAATTAATTTTATTATACTCTTAGGATATAGGGTATGGAAGAAAAACCAAGCGGGATTGGGCTAAGTACCTAGTAATTGGTATCGTGTGGAAACATCGCCCCATGGTCTTTGGGTGTCGCAGTCAAGAGTTGTGCGGGACGCGCACCTTGATTCGGGTTAAAGTTTTTGGAGAGGCCGGGAGAGCTCGGGAGTGGGATCAGGAGAGCACCGCCTCGTTGTTTTGAGATCAAAGAGCGAGACAACTCGGTATACGTGTTGGTTTTTTATGATATTAGCCTTATTATTTATGACGACATTCTTTCTTTTGTTTTTCTCACAACATTTCACACAATCACACGTATACATGATGCGTAAACATGTTTATAAGGTTTTAATTTTTTTTTTTCCATTGCAATGTCGCCATAGTCGTAACTCTTACCGTTTTTGGCTGGGAAGGTGGGAAACATGCGTGTGTTGATCTTACCGGGGTGTCCCCCCTTGTTGGGCTTCGGGATAGTGGGTTTGTGGTTGGGCAAGCGGTCATGAGAGCTGAATCCAAGAAAGTGGAAAAGCATGCTAAAGCATGTGAGGATAATCAGCATGTTTTCGTTCCCTTGGCCTTCGACACGTTCGGTTCCTTGGCACCGGAAGCGGTGCGGTTTTTGGCTCGGGTCCAACGAGTAGTGCACAGCAACTTTTCCACCCCCCAAGGGCGGGGTTTTGTTTTTAGCAGATTGGGATTTTCTATTCAAAAAGGGGTAGCGGCGCAGCTTGTTGCCCGCCTACCTACCATCCTTATGTAATTTACCCTTAATCAATTAATCTATATATGATTGACGATGTGCCATTGAGTTACCTTCTTAAAAGTGGTGACAAATTACAATCTATACATAGTATAAGTCTTGTCAGTGTAATCTTTTTTTTTATATATAAATACTTTTAAAAGTAATGTAAACATCAATAGATATATGTTTAACACGCATAATTTGAAATACTAATATTCTTTAATCAATATATATTGTATAAGAAAGGCTATAAAATTAATTGAAAGAATATCTGTTTTGGTATGAATGATCTTGAGTGGCATGTTAGAAAAGAATAGAATTTCTGATTTCCATTGTACCGAACAATAAATAAATGTATACTTTGCTTCATGAAATGGACCTTTTCGTTTCTTTAAGATTCTTTTCTCCTATTTTTTTTTTTTAATATTTTCTACCTAGATTTTTGTTATTACCAATTACATTCGCTAAAAAAAACCCTCTATGTGTATTTAAACGCCCTTTTAATCTTGTTGTTAGTGTAATATGATTTCATAATTATATACTATGTATTAAATACAAACGAAGATGAACAGTTAGTGGCAATATGGTAAATTTGTGTCTGCCTAAGGTCATTGCTTATATATAAATATATAAAAAAAATTAAGAAGTTCATAAAAAGGAACAAAAAACTTGGCGACTGATCCAACTAGGGTAGTTCATTTTTTATCTGAAACCCGAAACCTGACTCGAAGCCGAAGCCATCCAAATCCGATTTAGAGAATGCCCGAATAATTAGAAACTGAATAACCCGAACCCGACCAACCCGAACCTTAAATGGTTCGGTTACCAGATCACTTTTTCCCAGCCAAAAACCTGAACAACCTGACCCGATAAACTTGAAATCTGAAAGAAAACCCTAACAAATGATGTATTTTTTTAAATTGCTTTTTGGTCTAGAGTTTTTGGAATCTAAAACATTAAGTTTTAGGACTTTTGAACATTATCATATAATATTGTCAATTAATGTTTGAATTTTGATGATAATTTCTAAGCAGCATGATGAATTTTGCAAGAAAAAAAAAAAGTTTTTGCATATTACATCTAAACCAGAAAACCAAACAAACCGACGCGAACTAACCCAAACCCCAATAAACCGAACCAACCCAAGCTTTAAATGGTTCGGTTATCAGGTCACTTTTTCCAACCAAAAACCCAAACAACCCGACCCGAAAACCAAGGAAAAATCCGAATAACACCCTTGCCCAACCTATTAAACATTAACTAAAGAAATAGAATGTTTTAATCTGAATTCATCTTACACCTAGCTTACTAAAAATGTTCGAATACACACATTTTCCCAATCTCTACGAGTGACGCGTAAAAACTTATTTACACTATCAATATATGCTAAAGTATTTAAATTTTAAAGAATAAACTAAAAAAGATGAACCTAAAGTGGATGGGTAGCGATGGTATGATCATGGAATCAGACCGAACGGCAAACAAATCTAATGCTTTTGACAAAGATGGTTCTCTTTTGTGTCACCGACCTTCTTTTCCAACTCACTTTTTTGACCTATTTCCACAAATTCTGCAACAATTGTTTGGATCTTTGTAATTTAAGATCTAACAAAAATTGTTCTATATATATAATGTATGTGGTCTCACCCATCTACATTGCTAAAAGAATTTTAGTTGGAGTTATAATAGATTTTTTATACATTTTTTTGAACTACTCCGTTGATAAATGTTAAGACGTTAAACGATAAGAATATAATGACATTAGATACTCGTGTTAATATAAAATTTTACCATGAGCTCTCATATGACCATATGTATGCAAGATGTTTAGCACAACATAAATGGGTTGTATTTGTGCATACATCAAACCTTTCAAAGGTTTATACTTCGCCTTTGGTTTTTTGACGTCGTACTCTACATAAAAGATAAAGTTAGGAGTTTGCGGTATTTCATGATAGTGTTGTGGTTCTTACGACGAACACTTCGGCAATTGTTGTAGTATACCGTTATGTAAACTTCATAGCTCTTCAATTTACTTTCATGGTCAATATTAGTAGTAGAAAGCTACGAGTTGGGTAACATGCCAAAACATTTGTATTCACGCAATGAGGTAGATACTAATGAATTAAATTAGGTCGGCCCAAAAACATTTTTCAATCACTTTTTTTTTTTTTTTTTGTATTTATAAAAACTAATACGTGAAATCTAGGTTCAATAGGCAAACTTAATCATGAACCTAAGGGTGGTCACTGTGGGGGCATAGCTAATATATATGTTTATATACAAGCTAGTATATGTGGTTATATACATATCCCCTAAACTACAAAAGGGTGTTTAAATACGTCCTAGTCCATTCCTATAATATTCAGTGACATTGTTGAGAGGCTAAGCGTAATATATGGTTTAATGATTAGTGTAAATCATAGTACACCATAATGCTTTTAATGATTTAAAATCACCTATGTTGGAGAGAAGTGTGGTCGCTTCGAATGAAATTGGGGGCACAATTTATAGATCTCCCGCAGAACCAGGAAAGTGTTCCAGGACCATTATTAGACACGATAATGAGGGGATGGCCAGGCTAGGGGGAGTCTTGTGTGAACGTATATTGTCGTTTACACAAACAGCCGTCAGTTCAAAGACATCAAGTTCTACCGAAAGCTAGTAAGCTAAGTATGCTTCACAAGGGAAGGTTCAAAGGTTTACACCTACCTATCTTATGTAAGACTCAACCGTCGAGGTTACATCGGGAATGTATGTGGTTTAATCGACCTCCATTCATGTGGGGGATTGTTGGAAAAATTGTAGTGGAAATTGATTTTTCACTAATTTTGGACTTAAATAAATGTATTTATATATGTGTTATATAAATAATTATTTCCGGGTTTGTGTACTATATTGTGAGAGTATCACAACGAACCAAACCATGTCCAAAATAGACCTAAGATGAATGAGATATCGAAGCTTAAAAGTTGTAGGTTGGAACAACCAAATATGAGAATGGATTAAGTTTTGTCCCACATTGGTGGGATGACAAAACTTGAAGTGGTTTATAAGGAGGAGCACTCCTTGTATATTGTTTAGATTGAGTCAAACACTAGTGCTCGCACTCGCACACGCGCACGTGCGTGGCGTGGGCGATGGGCGTAATGTGGCGCTTTGATGGCGCACTTTGCACTTCGCACACTCACATCGCCGCGAGCCGCTTGAGAGTCGCCTTTGTATTTTTGACCTTGTGCGCATGGTCTGGTACATGGCGGAAGGTTGACGTAAACCGTAACCTACAAGTGGCGCATGAGTGGTGAACGTTTAGTTGGGACGCAGGTGACTTGGCACGTGGAATAGCTTCCTAGCCCGCGCATTGCAGAAGTCGAAGTGACGCTCGGGTCCTCATGGCAGCGCAGTTATATACGTGGGTGGTCATCCGCTGATGGCAGCACTTGGATCTGATGCGCGCGCATGACCAGGTATCCCGAGATGTTGTTTCAAGTCAGTCTCGTAGACTATTTCAACTCGTGTCTTAAATGGTAAAGACCATTTTGATTACCACTTAAAAATCCATTAATGAAGAAATTAAACTGTAGTTTATTACAAGATTATTTCTCTTGTTTATGGCTTGATTAATAGAGTCTAATGAGCCTTTTAATGTTGTGAGTATAAGAATGAACATGGTGGTTCATTCTAAGTAATGGAAAAATACACACACAAAAGATTGCTCAATACAGTTTCAAGGAAATTTAGAGAGGAGCACTCTCTAAATTATTCTCTACTTTCTTTTTCCTACATTTCTAAAACACCAAATAATAACCAATGCTATCTCGGGCTCAAGATCATCTCCGGCAGTACGACTACTGTTCCGGTTGTTGTACTCTGGGAGACAGACCATCTGAGAGGAGACGCGAAATTTGTTTTAAGGGAAGCGTGTCTAACACGTGCCTCAACCAAAATCATCATCATTTTGGTTTTTCATATTCTTGCAGCGAGCTGTCTAACAAGACGATTCGGTTGAAATTCTCCAAAGACATTGGCTTGAATCAGGATTAGGTACATTTATTTTGTATCTTATTTTATTTATTTAATTTTGTAATCGGTATTGTACTTTGTATTTCCTACGAATAACGAAAGTATCGTTATTATATTTATTTTATTATTATATTAATAAAATAGTAAACCCTATTTCCTACATTTTATTGGCTTAAAGTTCAGGTCTTTCAAACGGCTACATTTTAGCCTTTTTAGAGACTGAACTCCCTCCAGTTTAGCCGTTACTAATGTTTGTTTTGGTAAACATATGTCAGCCAATGTTTATTCTAGTGTTTTCCCATTATTTAAACCAATTCTAAAACAATATTAATCTCGTAAAACTTAGAAAGAACCTGGATCAAAGCTTCATTATGTACGAAGTACCGAACACTGAAAAGAAAGTTATCATGAATGAAGCCTATTCAAGCCTCAAGGTCCCTACGAAACCTATAAGGAATTTTGAATCAAACTTCATTCCAAACATATATCCCCATTTCTTTCCTTTCACTATCTCATGATTCAAGATTGCATAAAGCCCAAAAAACCGCAGGCTTATCTATCTTTCTATAAGTTAATTTACATCTAATGTATAATTAATCTATCTATATAATAATTGAGGTAATCTCGGGTTGAATGGAGACTTTTAAGAGTGTCCACCTAGACTCCAATTGAAAATGGATTTCCATCTAACATCCAATGCCTAACATATAAAAACCCTCTATTCTTTTTTTTTTCCTTCCCAAAATCACCTCTAGAAAGACTTCTTCCTCTTCTAGATTCTGATCGACGAGCCTTCTTCCTCTTCTAGATTCAGATCGACGAGCCTTCTTCCTCCTCATGATTCTGATCGATGAGCCTTCTACCTTCAATTCTTCAATCAGGTAACCCTAAACCCTAATTCTATTGTTCCTATTTCATAAGTTACCAACAATCTGATCGCCTACCTCCAGACAACAAGGTATCACCCTAATCGATTATGTTTCTTTTAATGCAGTTGTTTCAATCGTTTATTATTATTATTATTATTATTATTATTATTATCAATCTTTACATGCTTAGACCCTTTCAGATCTATGATAATATATGTGTTGTTATTTTAGTGATAATATACTTTTACATACTTTTTATTCTTCTTCATTTATGTTTTCCGATGAGATGTTTTAGGTTCATCCATTCAATGTTTTGTGCTCATCTTCTAACAAGAATTATATGTTTTCTGATATAATCTCTGATATCCATTCTGATTTGTTTTCCAGTATGTTTTCTTATTTGTATACATGTTTAAATCTGAGTATTACATGTACGGAGGTTGTCTGAATCTATGTATATATTGCTTTTTTTTTTGTATATGCATTACAATCACATATGGTTCTCAGATCTGAATTCTTATTTGTTTTATGGCTTCTGAATGTTTTCTCCGAACTATGTTCCGATGTATTTTCTGTTTTTTGATATTGTAGGATAACGAGCAAGGTGGTAACTAGGTGCGAATCCAAAAAAAATAAGAGATCGATGCGGATCCTTACTCTCACGCTGATCTGGGTCGGAACACGCTAGGTGCGAATCCACTTTGTCTTCTTCTTTTTCAAAGGTACTCATCTCCCATCCATCTCTTATTTTATTAGTGTTTCATTGATGTAATTTAGCATCTCACTGAGGCAATATCGCTTAATTCTACTTATGCTATCATATATGCAACTATAGGCAATCTTAGCTTCATTTAAAATTTTTCTTTTTAATTGTAGTACGGTGTTGGTTGGGGAGTTGTAGGAGTTTAATGATATGGGGATTAATGAAGGGAGTTCGATGTAGTTTGTGCAGAATTTGATTAATGAGGTTGTGTTCGCTAATGAGGGTGATGGGAGTTTTGATGGAGTGGCGGTTCCGGAAGTTGAGGAGGTGAAGGCGAATGAGAAAGGTGATGAGAAGGTGGAGTTGGTGAGGTTTGTGAGAAGGATGATTTGAGTGGGTATACAAAGAATAGGGAGTCTGGGGTTGTGGTGTTTAAGAATTTGTGTAAGTTGTTGATGATGTTTTCGTCGTAGGAGCAATCGGATGATCAGAGGGAAGATGTTGTCTTTGGAGTTATTGAAGGTGATTATGGAAAATGCGGACGAAAGAGAGGCAAGTGATTTCCTTTCTCTTAACTGAATTAAATCTTTAATTGAAAATAAGCTTATATTGTAGTTAATAGCTCTCGATATCTGTAGTCTATGATTTAGCTGAGCCAGGATCTACATTTTTTTAATAGCTCCCGTATACTCCTGACTATGTTCTTGCATTGAACTAGCATATATGATCTTGGAATAGGGGCTGGTAGGAGCTAGAAACATTGTTCTGTTTGTAAAATTAATCTTTTTGATGTATTGTTCTTAATTAATATTGTAGTGAAGAAAATGGAATTTAACGTGGCTAAGAAATATACGTAAACCATGTAATCAAGATACATGCATGAATAAATCTTTAGATGAGTGGTCAATCTTGAAGTTACAAAGAGGATTTTGCATAATAAGAATTGTAAACCAGGGATGATGAAATGCTGCTTAGGTTAGGTTAGCATGTTCTTGATCTCTGTAGTGGTGGTGGAATTTGTAGAATTATTGTCTAATTAGAAGGCCAACAATAGTTTTTATCAGAAATAATAATCTCTTCTCTATCTCTACTACATTATAAAGAGGGAGCAATGAGCAAAGATGTCCAACTTGGCAAAGTTAAGATGGTATGTGAAGAGGCACAAGTATAATCCTCTATTTTTTTTATCATTTTTCTTCCTTTTATGCCCTTAAGTATAACTTTTAATGCTCATTGTATATTTGTGTAATGCACACTCTTTACCCTCTCCACATGTAACCCACCTCATAAATTTCATTAAAACAAAATATAAAACCCTTTATAAATTTTCAGAAAAGTAAACGATCAGAAGATCAATCGACAACCCTCATTCTCCTATTTAATCCATTCACATCTTCAATTCGTCAGCCTGGTCAAGTGGATTTCATGGATTTCTGGTAACAGCCGACGCAAGTGAATTCCATGGATGTCGGTTCGGTTGATCAGGTAGATATAGCCCCGTAAAAATTGATTTATCTCATATGCATTTTTTTAATATCTTACATACAAACTTTTAGTTGTTTGTTTACTGGATTATTGTGTCAGATTACCTTTTTAGGTTGCATACAGTGAAAAGCTTCCATGTTTGATATAGAGATATATTAGTTTGGCCATCAAATATGTAAAGTTTACATTTTTTTTAATAGTAAAGTGACTAATCTACATGAGGCAATCAATATTGAATATGTTTCGTCCACTAAACGATTTGATTTGATAAGAAAACGCTGCAATTAATGTATTTACTTTGGAAAAATAATTGCTTTTAGAATGTTGTATTATTGAATATCATCACATGTATGCAGGTTTGAGAAATTTTGCATTAACTTCACAAATGAGAAACAAACTACAACACCACTTTTGCCAGCTAACCGTAGATTCTTTTAAATTGATGTTAGCATGAGAATGTTGTTGCAAAACTTGATGTAGAAAGTGTTATTTTTTAATTTTTTCATGTCTTTAAGGTCGAGCAAGAAGAATATAAAAAAAGGCTATCAATTGGAGGTCTATTGAGTTTTTTGATAACCAAAGTTTGATTTTGTTTTTCTGCAGTTGCCATCGTGAAAAGAATCAACGGGTTACTTGAGTATATTGATGCAATTATTGTATTCGATCGACATTGGGATCTTCTTAAAGAAATGACATTGATGATAACGTTGATGGCTGACTGGTATTTCTCTTTTTGCTATCATATGCACTTTTCCATGAATCAAACCTACTTTATGAAGTCGGAAATCCATTTCGTTGTTGCCTTAACAAAATTACTATTTACTAAAAATTGTCGTATATGGTTATAATTGCCGAGTGAATTGAATTTTTTTTTTTTTTGAGTTGATCATCAGTGCGTGTAAACAAGTCAGGGGTGTAGATGAGATGAGCCGAGCACAAGCTTGACCAGGTTGTTTGCGTCAGCTTGTGATATTATTCAGATCTTGGGTGTGGACTTTGGGTTTTACTTTTAAATTTGGTGTTGCATTGTGGTTGGGTTGTTTGATGATTACATATATTTTGTTGGTTTAGATTAGGGCTGGGATCGGTACTATGTCCTTACCCATGACGCATCTGATTACATTTAATGCTCACTTTTGAGTATGGTGATGTACATATGTTACTATAACAGATTATTATGGTGAGGGATGAAGGTGATCCTGCTCCAGATGTGTAGTACTGCCATGGTCTTACGACTCTTACCCCTACCAATGAGAGACGCTAGAAGGTGAACCAGGGAGCCTGATTTAAATGTACGCCACATCCTTTTAACTGTATTTTATTAAGGAGTATTCTAGAGGTGGCAAAATGGGCGAGTTAGGTAACGGGTCATAACATGTAATTTAATGGTAGGTGCTGAATTAGGTTTGGTCTGGTTGGGTAATGAGTCAAAACACGTAATTTTAAGGTACAGGTTCAAATGCGTTTGGTCAGGTTATATAGTGGGCATGATTGGATATGCGTGTGTGCATGATGCTATTGTTTTGTTAATATCTGTTGTCATGTATATTCTCAATTTTCAAGGTGCACCTGTGAAGGTTAGGAGACCAAGTGATTACAACCCCTCACTAGCTGCTATTCTTGGTTTCAGTCAACCTGATGCATACCTGAATCTGGCTGTTGTGTGCCTAAACCCCGGTTCAGCTGGTTGGCTCAAGGGTCTCGGCTGCATTGTTGTCGGTAGGCTTCCTTACTATCTCACTGATGCTTAGGTTAGCGAGCTACCGAGTCTTTTGGGGCTTTTCAAGTATTTGATCTTGTGAAAGATAGAAAAGCTGGCAACTCAGAAGGTTATGCATTATGCATTTTGTGTATATCAAGATTCATCTGTCCCATATATTGCATTTCGGTAACGGTACAAATATGGTTAGCAACACCCCTTAATGCTACAATTGGATTTAGATAAACCTTTTCCCACCACCAATTTTTAATTTTTGATTAATGTTGTAAAAATGGAGGATTTGATAATAATGTTGCAGTCGGAGAAGAAATTTAATGAGGCATGGACACATCAACCTTTAAGATCATTTATTATTTTCACTTTCAAAATAATAGGTAAGAGTTTTGTATATCTTAGTCTTGAATTATTATTAGGTCCATTTAGAAAGAGTTAAATAGTATATGGGTCAATTTGGGTCTGCTCAATTTAGTCATCAGTTCAACATGAAGAAAAAATAAGTTAGGCATCAATCATAAAACAAAGATACTATCATGTGGTTGTCACTCACTCCCTTGAATTTAATGGCTGCTACAACATAGGTTGGCCCCCAGCCTTCAACGTCTGCTGCAACATAAGCTTACCTATCTTAGTATGCTAAACTCAATCTATCTATATAATAATTGAGGTCACTTGGGTTGAATCAAGGCCTTAGAGAGGATTTGAGGTATCCAACAACTAATATGGAGCTCCAAATTATGACTATATAAAACCTTTTTTTTTCATTCTCCATATCAAAACTCTTATATTCTTCCTAATTCCTAACAAATCTTTCAATCTTTCTTCTTCACCTTGCATCATTTGTTGATTATCCACAACTGATTAAAGGTAAACATCCAAACTACTCTTCTAATGTTGATTCCTATTATTATTTTGACTTTTTTTATTGTTAACATTATTAAGAACAAATCTAACCGAATGAAATTTCTTATTCTTTTACGTGGAAATCATTCTTCTTAAACACATGTTCTAATGAAACGGATTTGTGATAAACACATATTCAATCGGATTTATTATAAAGTGATAACAAAGATACTATCAATTCCTATTGTTATTTTTTTTAATTCTTTTTAAGATTTCCTAATCTAATAACCATTTGAAATCAGTCTGGTGTTTATCACATGTGTCTAATGAAACGGATTTGTGATAAACAAAATATTCAATCGAATTTGTGATAAAGGGATAACAAAGATACTATCGATTCCTATTGTTACTTTTTTTTATTCTTTTTAATATTTCATAATCTAATTACCATTTGAAATCATTCTTGTGTTTATCACATGTTCTAATGAAATGGATTTGTGATGAACGTATTTGTGATAAACACATATTCAATCGGATTTGTGATAAAGGGATAATAAGGATTGCGCTTAATCAGATTTATGTTAATTTTATTATTGTCATCACGGTTTTTTTAAACATAAATTGAATCGGATTTACTATTCGATCGGATTTAGTAATGCTATGTTTTAACATTTGAAAAACAGGATTTGATCCGAAGACACAAACGCTATTATGTGTTATCATAATGGTTCTCAATTCTTCAATGTATTGCATGACCTTTCGGCAACAGTTTTGGTATATTTGTTATTTTCATGTACATATGCCTATTTAATTTTAAAAAATGATTCTTTATTTTTTAATGTTGTTTTTTTACGTGTCAATTCAGAATGTGCTGAAGGCCATGAATTATTGTTATTTATTTACATTAATAATAATTGAACGAATTTAATGTCATTTAATCTGAAATTTGAATCTGGATTATTGTTATTTATTTACATTAATAATAATTGACTGAATTTAATGTTATTTATTACTATCTTTTAATAATTGACCGAATTTATATTAATATTAATATGAATTTCAGTTTACCATAATAAGCCTCATTTATTTTTTATTATGAATGATTGATTATTAATCAATTTAACATTTATTTATGAACGAAATAACTCTTATTTATTTTTAATGTTACGATTTTAGTTTTACTATTCGTAAAATAGTATTGTTGACCGAATATATTACTAATACTAATTGACATTAATAATATTAATTGACCGAATTGAAATGTTATTTATTACGATTTTTTAATCACATTTATTTATATTAATATTACTACGAAATTATGTTTAAACCATCTTTATGAATTATTATTGGTCTTGCCTGCAATTAATAGGATTTATTTTATTTTTTAATGTTATTTACTATGAGTTTTAATTACATTAATAATAATTGACCAAATTTAGTGTAATATGTTACGATTTTTAAGCTCATTTATTTATTATTGACCGAATTAAATTACGAATATACTACTAATACTAAAACTAATATTAAAAATTATTATTGGTCTTGCCTGCAATTAATAGAATTTATTCATTCTTTAATGTTATTCGGTATGAGTTTTAATGACATTAATAATAATTGACCGAATTTAGTGTTATATATTACGATTTTTAAGCTCATTTGTTTATTACTAATACTAATACTAATATTACGATTTTTAATTTTAATCTGGTTTATTTATTATTGACCGAATTAATTTACGAATATTTTATAATTCAAAGACTTTCCTTTAATCAATTGTCATGAAACAATATTCTTTTAAACATATACGACTTTCCTTTAAACATTTATTTAAATCTATTTAACAATGTTAAATCTATTTAACAGTTTATAATTTAAATATAATCCGAAGATGGGAAATACTTTTATTATTTTCCTACACTTTTATTATTCTTTTAATAATAAATATAATCTAAATCTATTTAACAGTTTCCTAAAATATATAATGTATTCAAGATAATTTTCATTGCTATTACTAATATTACGACCTTAATTTTAATATTGTTGATTAAATCTGAGTAAAAACTTTTTACGTTTTTGTTAATTTGATGGAGTTCAATTCTTTGACTTTATGTCTTTGAGTTTGATTGTGTTAATTTTAAGCGTTGTTGACCAATTCACGTCAATTACCAATCCTTCCATTTTTATAATTCAAATATATAAATAAATATTCCTACTCGATCACGTCAATCGAGGCACAGTATTTCCAATTTTGCAGAATTGTTCGAGACACAACAATACTATATAAACCTTAACAAATAATAAAATCATTTAATCGTCATACCAAATTTAACAACGAAATTAAATGATAATATAAATTTTCAAAATGTTACTTTCTGTACAACTAATAATGATTACTAAAGATGTCAATAATAAATTGTATATAATGGGTAAGGCAATTTGAGACGCGGATGATTTTAATGTCATTTATTTGAATGATTGATTACGATTTTGATGTTATTTATTAAGATTTTTAATCTTATTTATTGATGTTACTAATATTACGAATTTCATTTTAACATTGTTGACCGACTTTCATTTTGATATTACGACTTTCCTTTAATCAATTTTAACTAAACGATAATCATCATCTTGATTTCAATAAGTGTGCTAATTTTAAGTGTGCTAATTTTAAGATGTTAATAATAATTTGTATATAATGGGTAAGTCAATTTCAGAAACGGATTATTTTAATGTCATTGATTTGAATGATTGATTATGATTTTGATGTTATTTATTAAGATTTTTAATTGTTAAGTACTATATTTACACAGTTTAAATAATGACGTTTTTTTGCGGCTTTTTGTAACATGTCAAAAGTTGCCTAAAGTGTGTGTACAATGGGTCCTTTTGGCTACATGTTGAAATGGGTCTGGGTTGATCCTTTTGGTGTCTATTTTTTAATAAAATACAGGAAATTTATATTACAGCATGTGACATTGGACCCATTTTCTTATTAGTTGTTTTTTAGCTATATAATCGGTTTGAACCATTGGAGAGATAAATGAAAATTTAAGCTACCCATTCAAGTAAGTGGGTTAAGGATTGTTTCTTGATTTACTTATCACCGTATCCATATCTTTACAACAACTATATTTTATGTAGAACACAAATATGGAATACAATAGTGAAGATTTTCATAAATTATCGAAAATGAGCTGCACTCCGAGGATCGTGATGACAATGATAACAACTTCGAAGGTGAAAAATCAGCTATCAATGAGCAAGAGTTGGAAGATTTTGATTGAAGTAATGAAAATGGACCATTGGTTGAAGTTCGTTAAGCCCCAACTAAATGATAAGTGTTTTATGCTTAAACTTAGTTATGATTATAATATAGATATTACCCTTACCCAAATGATGTAATGTGTGATATTGGTTGAAGTTCGTTAAGCCCCAACTAAATGATAAGTGTTCTATGCTTAAGCTTAATTATGATTAGAATATAGATATTACCCAAATGATGTAATGTGTGATATTGTGATAGTATGCTATGTAGTTTGCAGTTGTCAAATTAAACTTTACTTACTCGATATATCCATCATTTCGCTACATTAAACTGTTAGATGACATTTTGCATTTAACATCAAAATTCATACATATTGCATTATCAAATATTTAGTAACCAAAACAAATTGCATAATACAATTCTTATTTTCCTACTTTTTTTTTTCATTTTACTTTCGGGTGAACCGTGGGTCCCCACGGGACTCTAACCTAGTACTTTTATATATAACGATAAGTATTTAAAAAGCATGTTGATGGAGTCGTATTGAATTTGTAAATTAAATGGGCTATAAAGTTCTTGTATAGGAAAATAAGATTGCGTAGCTCGTTCATAACTGGAGGCGCCTAGATAATAAGGCTAGTGGGTGTGGGATAAAGCCCAATGTTGCTTTAAAGTGCTACGTAGACTATGGGGCAACAATGCCGCCCTCTCTAATATCCATGGGTGTTTTAGCGAGCCCCTTTATCAAAAAAATCTTATTGGCAAGGTGATCCCCACACATTCAAAAATTTAACACATGTCTAGGGCATGGCACCGCCATCAATAATGCATTATCGCCATTGTTGGTGAGTGCACGCGGCCAGGGCCGAGGGGAGGGGGTAATTTGTTGGGGGCGCCACCCAGCTAGTGTGGCTCGGGACGTTACCCCACACCTCATCCTGATTGAAAATTAAGACTACCCACAAAGATATTTGTGGCCTTATTGTGGTCGCACTTGCCCAGTTTTCTAATAACGTGTATTCCCCAAAAATAACATAATTAATTATCAAATGCTTCATGGT
Organism: Ambrosia x helenae; assembly: GCA_030844895.1. NCBI lineage: Eukaryota > Viridiplantae > Streptophyta > Magnoliopsida > Asterales > Asteraceae > Ambrosia > Ambrosia x helenae. The sequence goes on along the minus strand of JAUTDX010002559.1, from coordinate 35,712 downwards.
TTAGTTTTAGAGCGGGTTACTTCTTTTTCTAACACTTAAAATAATCCAACCCATATAAAAAGGAAAAAGGACCATCATAATCCAACCCTATATGGCTATATATGTAAAGCATAAGAAAACCATAGTGTTCGCTTCGTAACATCTCAAGTTTAATATGTGAATTATCCATCATATTCACAAACCATGTAACACTATGAAACAAGGACACGGATGAAAAAGCACATTTACCAAAAGAACTCGATCACAAAACTGAACTTCCGAGCTAGAGGTGAAGAATATTAAGAGCAAAAACCCTAACAACGTCCTAATTAAACAACTTTGATTAATTCCATTCCAAACACCCATATAAACCAATTTAAAAACAACTTTAAGGTTGTAAAACTTAGAACAAACCTTGATCAAGCTTCACTTCGAACAAAATGTAGAAAAGACAGTTGTCAAGAATGAAGCCTGGTCCGAGATCCCTACGAAAACTCAAAAGGAATCTTGGATCAACCTTCATTCCTAACAACCCCATTTCTTTCTTTTTCACTATCTCATTATTCAAGAATCAAGAAAGCCAACAAAGCTGCAAGCTTGTCAATCTTTCATGGTATGAATATCAATATATATATATCATGGTGTCATGATACACATCTATATATAAAGTTTAGAGATTTATTAAAGATTTAAACTTTAAAGTCATACATACAAGCACATGAAATGACAGGTCACTTTTCCACATGAAATATAGAAAGCTGATAGATTTTGGAAGTGAGGGGTTTGTCTTGTTCCACTTTATTCACGTACACGACAGACAATGGAGAGTGGTTACCAAATTTCTGACAGTTTAGAAAGAAATTAAGAGTGTAAGAGATCATGGGCCTCTTCCTGTACAACTCATCGTGGGAATCCCTTTATGATGAATTCAGGATACTTACAGGGCACCCGGTCCTCCAGGTCTACCAATCCAGGGAAACCCTGACCACAAAACTGATATCTTTCAAGGCTCGAACTTGTGACTATTAAGCCCAAATCACCTATTATAATTAGGCTCCATACCATTCCACAAGAAGGTGGGTGGTAGAATGTACAAGTTCTCATATGCAAAGCCAATATACAAGAAGATGATGTCAATGTAAAGGATCTACTATTTAACCGTGTACGATAAAGATTTTCATGTTGAGAGAAAACTATAGTGTACAATGGTGAAATGTACACTTGATTTAACAGCAATTATAGAAATGCTCTATGGGGGATGGGGCATCACCCGTTTTTCTCACGGGTACTCAACTGTCAGCACGGTAATATCGCTGTCACTGGTGCTGGTAATGGACCCGTGACCTTTTTCCGTGAGTTTCCTCATGGGTTGAAAACCGTTTTTTGTTATAATTTCAATTAAATTAAAACACAATTAAATAAAAAACATAAACAAAAACATAAAACATAATTTTTTTAATATTAAACATAATTAACATACATTAAAATTTAAAACATAAATAAAAAAAGCTTAAATTTGACGCAACAATTGTCATGCCTCGACATGGTCGAAATTGTTACCGTATCGAGCCGCATAGTCCACATGCGTGAACTCGATAGCCAACTCCGGATCGATGCCCGGTTAATCCCTCAAGGTGCAGTCGTAGAGGGTGGTCCACTCATCACAGTTATTGTTGAGATCGGTCCATTTTCGCTGCAGGCTTTCAATGGTGCGGTCGTTGAGACTGACTTGCTGATTGAAGTCGGCCAAGACACGGTCCCAGAACCGTGTGTCCCTCCCCTCCCCCGAGCCCTTCCCCTCGAGCGTTGGCGTTGTAGATCAGGATCGATTTGGGCATCTTGAACGCACACCACCAACGCGATTTCTTTTTGCTCGTTCTAGCGTGTCATGTTTGTGTTTGAAGGGTGTGGGTTTTAATCGTAGGTGTGTATGTGAGATTTAACCACGGTGGTGTGGTCTGTTTATATACAAAACAACTTGAACGGTTTTGCATGTAAAATGTTGAATTTCCTGACCGTTAGGTAGCACGGTTAAGTGCTAAATTAAACTTTTTGACCGGTATGAATGAAAGAGAATGAGTGAATATAAATATAGATTATACAAAGAAAGTGATGAAACAGAGGTACATAAAATTAAAGAGTGAATGAAGTTGTGAATAGGAAATGGGGAATGATGAGGAGAGAATCAAGCTGTGTATCTTATTTTTCCCTCAAGTTTGAAGCATGCAAGTCTTTAGCATCTAATTTGTTGAGTAAAAATATCAATTATGGTTTCCCTAATCTGATGACTAGCAATATTTAAGAAAGTTATAAGCTCATTTAGGAAAGCTGGAAGCTGCTAAGTTAATAGCTCCATCCAAAAAGCTACATTGTAAAGCTTTTCGGACAGGAGCAACATCTTCTGCAGTGCTGCTACAGTAACTCGGGTCAAAAAGTCAAGCTAATTTGACCTTACCACAAGCAAAGTCAAGGAAAAGGTAACTACCAGGTATAAAAGGTGAGCTGACTCGGGAAAGCTTTGAGGCGGGAACTCATTACCTATAAATAGCAACCCTGATCAGCTTGGTCATCATCTCCCTTCTAACTCTCATTCTCATACTTCACAGTCATACTATCTCTTTACACTTTTATCACCTTTTAGAGAAAACCATATTTATTCACACTGGAGGCTAATTGTAGGAGACCCCATGTATGTTTGGCAAGGAGCTTCTAGCTTCAAGCTTTTAAGACAAAAGTCCCTACTCAATAAAAAGTTTTGTTTGGTTGAAAAAACTTGAAGCTTTTAGGTTAGGAGAAAAAGCTCTATATTGAAATGCTACCACTACTAGCGTTTAAGAAAAAACTCCTACTAGCTAGCTATAAACTTTTAATGAGTAAAATGACACAAATACCCATTTTACCATAAAATAAATAAACATGCATACAAACTTTTAATGATGCCCATTTTGGTCATTTTATACATTTTAGTAAAAGCTTCAGCTACTCTGCCAAACACCAATGTATATTTAAAAAGCTACAGCTACCATCTTTCAGCCACCAGCTAGTTTTGCCAAACATACCCCCTCATGCGGTGAAACTAACAGTGTTGTTCTTCTTAGCATGATCAAGGAAGCACTGAGCTGGGTCATTATCTTTAAACTATTCTCCCTCAAGTTGAAACATGTAAGTCTTTAGCGCCCAACTTGTTGAGTAAAAATATTAGTTGGTGTGTTCCCAATCCTTTGGTAAGAACATAGGTTGTTTGCATTTTTATATCAATGGGCATTGGTTGAATCTCAATATGTCTAGCTGCTTGCTTGTCACAAAATAAGGGGGTAGGTCTATTGGAGGTGATGTCAAATTCGCTTAAAAGCCATCTTAGCCATAAGACCTCACTAACCGTGACCACCATGGATAGGTATTCGGCTTTTGCAGAAGAACGTGAGAGTCACCATAGGTCTATAGGCAGTAAGGTTGTAACCCCCTTCCCGACAACAAAGAATCCCTTGCCCCGTTGTCTTTTAGATATCTCAAAACTCGATGCACAACATCCAAATGGCTCTGTATTGGGTCAGCAACAAACTGACTTAAGACATTAACAGAGTAGGCAATGTCTGGTCTACCAACCTTTCGACTATGTGCAGGTCTCGGGTAGCATCGACTTTGGGTGTTTCGTCTCCTTTGTCCAGCTTTAGGTTCTATTCCATTGGGAATGGAATCGACCGGCATCATCATAAACCATAATCTTCCAACTTGTCTAAACTATGTTTTCTTTGGCTTAAGACAATACTTTCAGGCAGTGGCGGAACCATAAAATTTTTAATGGAGGGTCAAAATAAAATCAACCACTAAGACCGACGGGTTGTTGCAGCATAAATTTGCCTTGGGAACCTACATTTCAGAGCGTATGTTAGAACCCATAACAATAAGGGTATGGGTTTAACATCTAGGCATAGTTAGGCATGACTCTAAGTGAAAGATTGAGTTGGCCGGTTTATTTAATAAACACCATAAACATATAACTTGAAATGATTACTGAAACCATTTATAAACTTGTTAACGAACGCCTACTAAATTAAACACACGAACTCACTCAACCTCATGTAGATAAACAAAGTATATATAAAAAATCTTGAAACTAATTTAATTAATTTGTATCAGTTTTATATAAATTTTTTTAAATTAAAACAACATGAAACTTTCATAACCTGTCATAAACCCCTTAAAGTTATTCCATGCATGTTCAAATATACTTTTATTTTATTTCTATTTCAAGCCATGCCTTGCTTTCACAAGAATCTTTGAAGCCAAAGTTTTGGCATGTAAAGCAAAACCAACAAATCAACATAACTGGAAAAGGAATAACGTCTCCTATTCATGCTACTACTATAAAAAAACAAGTTCTTCAAATCGAAAATCATTCATCTTTCAAATCATTCTTTATTTTCTATCCATAAATCGTTCTATATAGCGCGATGGACTCTAGAGTTAGAGGCACCCAATCCCAAACCTCACTACCCTATGAAGAATTCGAACCTCTTTGCACATGGCAACGAGAAGATGGCCAAGACATACTTGTGATCCATCTACCAGGTATAAACTCGCATTTTTGTCTTTGTTTTGTAAGACGCGATAAAAAATGTATTTCATAGGCGTAGCGAATGATATATTATTGAAAATGAATCTTGAATAAACAACTTGTTTTTATTGATATCATTATTTACATATTTAGAATTCAAGAAAGAACAACTAAGAATCCAAATAAGTAGTTCTGGGATCATGAAGATAACGGGAGAGAACACCATAGAAGGTAGAAAAAGAAGTCGTTTTGTGAAAGAAATAAAGGAGGTTACAAAAGATTATGACTCAAGTAATATTCATGCCAAATTCTCTCAAGGCCGTCTTCGTATTACTTTGCCCAAAGTAGCCTTGAAGCCCTCCATGACAGACCCTGAAATTGCGGCGCCTTCACCTCAAGAAGATCAAAATGATAAGGCTAGTGCAAATGCGAAAACTGACATTCCCGATAGCAAGTCAAGAGTTGGTCAAGTGTTGACATCCAAAACGTTTACTCAAGTGATGGTGAATGTTGGCTTTGTGGTGTTTGTGGCTTTTAGTGTTTATACAGCATATAAATATTGGACTTCTAACATTTCTTATGTACCGGTTGATGAGGATTAGATTTCATTGTTTAAAAACTCAAAGATTAACATGTGTTTACTTATGTAATATTGAACTAATATCATATGAATAAGATGGTGATATATAAGATTCTTTTGTCTTGTATTTTATACATTACCTATATATTAGTTTAGAAACTTTCATGAATAGTATTAACGGCGTTACTATTCAACTCCGTTAAGTTACTATTTAATTCAGTTAAGTTGCTATTTAACTTAACGGAGTTACTATTCAACTCCGTTAGGTTACTATTCAACTCCGTTAAATTACTATTTACTCTGTTTTTTTAATTTTTTTCCTAAATCCGTTTTTTTTTCACCGTTAAGTTACTATTTAGCTTTATTTTTTTAAATTTTCTTTACTCAACTCTGTTAGGCTATTATTCAATTTCGTCATGTTACTACTCAACTCAACTCCGTTAACTACTATCCAACTCCGTAAAGTTACTATTCAAGGCCGTCAAGTTACTACCCAACTCCATTCAACGCCGTTAGGTTACTACTCAACTCCGTTAGACTACTGTTCAACTCCGTTAGCTTAACGGAGTTACTATTCAACTGCGTTAAGTATTTAACTCTGTCAACTTACTATTTACTCTGTTTTTTTAAATTTTTTTCCGCAACTTCATTTTTTTCTCTGTTAAGTTACTATTTAGCTATGTTTTTTTTTTAATTTTCTTTATTAACAAAAAAATACTTGTTAGTAAATGAATATATAATATATTAAAATAAGACTTCTCTCTTCTACCCCTCTCTAAATTTTCCTCTAATTTTTGTTCATAGTTCTTATATTTTGTATGCTAGTAGGCCGTTGTTACACAACAACTCTGTATTAATTACTTGGGTGTCACTAGTTTTCCGAATGCACCTTTTTGGGGAAGTGCATTTTCTTCAAATGCCGTTTACTCTAATGTAGCTCTTGGTAATTGCATAATCTATGTCACAAATCATTGCTTTAAGGCATGGATGATGGTCTTATATAGTTAACTAGCTTTTATCCCGGGAGTATCCCGGGATTGAAATATCTAATATAACATAATAAAATATCTAATATGACAACATAATTAATGATTTGCCAATACATGATTAATGAATAATAATAATAATAATAATAATAATAAAAATATTTATTTTAAACAAATTTCTGCCATAAGTTACCATATTTAAATATAAAAAAAAAAGAATCTCTACCTATGAAGTTATGTTTATCGTTTGTGATTTATTAGTAGAGTAAAATATATTTGAAAACAAAACCCCACAAAAATAGTTGTTTTTTTCTTCGTTTTTTATATATTAAATATATAGAGTAAAAAGACATATGTCATTGTAAACCCATTGTATTTTATGGTTTCTATGTAATTAAAGTTGTGTTTGATGTTTTGACATCAATTTAAAATGCATTTGATAATTTTGGTATCAACTTGCCTTATCGAGCAAATTCAGGCACCGAAAAAAGTGACCAAATTAAGTGGAAAAATAAATCCTAATTCCACCACTATTTATACGAAAGACAAGTTTCTTACCATAAATTCCACGGGTAGACAAGGGATCCAACATGCTCATGTGTCATCAAGAAAAAGGAAATGAAATCATAACTTATTGTGCCACAATCGTTAACTTGATAAAAAAAATTTGGGGTGATCATGTAGTATTGTAACATGCCAACTATGTTATGCATACTAGGGTTCATTATCTATACTATCTATATCTGTACTATTATATAACTAGCAGGGAACCCGCCGCCCGCGCGTTGCGGCGGAATCGACAATACAGGGCGGAAATATAATTCAAACCTTAAAACGATTAAAAGAATCAATATGTAATGTGTATGTTTGTGTGTGTGTAAGCACAAGCACCTGTGCTTCGTAGTGGGGTAATTTTTTAAAGTCTACAAGGATACATAATAGCATGCTACGTTCTATATATCATATGCAATTTGACTTACATGCTGGTGAAAAAATGAAAGTAGCGGTTTAACTCATTAGCAACTATTATTATACCAATAGTCACACTCAATATATAGAAAGTGTCAAATCTGGAGAGATTGTCAAGGAGAAGAAAGCTTTATAAGATCCACATTAGCAACCTGCAAAGAAGCATACCCATAACTTTTTCCACATGAGCAATGCAATAAAACTGCTAATCATGTGCACCATAAATTTCTATCAGTGGCATCGAAAAATGAATTGGAAGTTAGGGTAGTTGAAAATAATCCACATAAGACCTCCCAACCTGAGAACTTTATAGACGTGCACAAATCATTTTTTTTCTAGGAACCGAACCCCAAACCGGTTTATATCGAACTGGTTTCGATTCGGTTCGGCCCCGATTTTGCCGGTTTGAAAGGCCGATTTTCGTTCGATTCAGTTTGGGTTAGTGAACCAATTCATGCACACACTTTTTTTATGAAAAGGCATCACAATTATATTTTTACGTAAAGTTCGAATTTTATTAATTTTTACAATCTTTTTAAGGTGTATATAGGTATATATTTGTATGTATAGAAACCTTTTTATTTAATTTTGTTATATATAAATTTTTTTATATAAAATTATACTTTTTTTAATAAAATTTAGTAATTATTTAATTTTGTTTGATACCTTTCTCAAATGCTTTAGAATCACATAAGCAAGGTTCTGAAGTTGCGAGATGCATTGCTGACGAGCTATCACAGTATTGAAGTAATTGATGACAAAATGGGCCTATCGTGTGGTTTAGTATGAGGTAAAGACGAGTAACTTATTGATGTGGGCCAGGCGGTCTGTGTTGGCACAAATCATTTTTTGTTCATGATTGAAATTTATTATTAAATCATGAGGGTGCCAAATACGTTTATGGAGATTATATTTTTTTAATAATAATAAAGTTGTTTGAATATAATAATTATAATGTTTTATGCATTAAAATACTCATTGATTATCTTCTAGGGGCATTTAGGGAAGAAAAATGGTAAATTTAGAAAATTATAAAGAAACTCTTGGTATACCATCTTAACTTTGGACAATTTGGACATATTTGCCCATGCCTCCTCCTTTATAATGTAGTATAGATACATCATAGATGGGTATCAAGGTAATTTCACTACTTTTTTAAGATGGCATATGAAGAGGCATAAACATACATCTCTATATTTTACCCCATTTCTTCCCATTATGCCCCTTTATACAACATGTCATGCCTATGGTACATGTGGCTAATACACGGTTAATATCTTCTCCACAATGTAACCCCATTAAAACCCACATACAGACTCCTTTATGCCATTAAGTTTATGAAAGGATCACATTTTATGATAATGATAGTTCATCTCGTTTGTACTGTGGTCTATTAGTTTTATATTGATGTTCATTCGTTTTATAGTTTTGTATTGTTATGCTTTGACTTTGTATCACCATTCATCACTTTTATTTTATGCCCTTGCATCAATTATGTGTCGGTGCATTAGTTTTATTATGGTATGCATAGTTTGATTAGTTTTCTATGTATTATGTTAATGTATCAGTTATTATTTTTGTAACTAGCGTGCATAAGAAATAGTTTGATTATCAGTCGTGGATTTTATATAAATTATCACATTTTTAAGGAAATACTATCTATACAGTCAATAGTCAAATAGGTTCCTTGTTGGATATCAAATGTTTGTCCACGAAGTAAACAATAAATAGAGGAGTGTAGTACAATCTACTCGCCCACCCGTCAAGTATCATACCTCTGCAAATACTATAAAGCAGAAGCTGCTGGTAAAGTCAAAAGGGGGTAAAATGATTTTATTTCTAGACATGGTCATTGTAAAATTAAATATACAAATAAATATGAGCTGAAGTGTAGAGACTTTTTTAAACCATTTTGGTTTGCAAAAAAGTGAAGAGTATCCAGGTTATTTAGAATTTTCAAAGCGTGATCAAAGTAAAAAAAAAAATAGGGTTGATTTTTTCCTTGCTCAGCAAGACATAGGAAACATAAAGCATAGAAATAAACCTATGAATATGCAGGTTGAGTAATGAAACGTAATCCCAGACGTAGACCGAACAAAATATTTAGGTGGATAACAATTATCTATTGCTGTTGCGCAACCTACCTTGTTTTTTCCTGCATTGTCACTATAAAAAAAACTAAAATCATGAGTATTGGTTAGTAAGATCAGGAATCAGGACTCGTGTGATGAACCCAACCAGTCTGGCCATTAAAACAATCACTTTGTCTACGAACATTAACAATGTGAAACCTGTTACTAAGGTGCTTGACCCGTTTGACACTTTTAGATTCCTTTCTTAATTCTCAATAAACCATCTCCGTAAAAACCATTAAGCTTAAACGTGAGGATAAAGTGTTTCAGTCGTTACATATGTAACCATTCTCTTAATTGGGCGATATATCCCTTACACAACACATTTTTAAGTGTTTACACATATCCCTAGTCTTTTATTACTCCCTCCGACGTCCCAATTTAGATGTCATAGGCCCACAAACACACATAGAAATCTTTGTTTGTATGTTATAAAATGACAATAATATCCTCAAGTTATTATTTCAAATCTTTGATTGTGTTTCAGCCGTTACATATGCGACCATTCTCTTAATTGGGTGATATATCCCCTGCACAACACATTTTTAAGTGTTTACACATATCCCTAGTCTTTTATTACCCCCCGTCTCAATTTAGATGTCATGGGCTCACAAACACACATATTAAGAAATTTTTGTTTGTATGTTGTAAAATGACAATAATATCCTCAAGTTATTATTTCAAATCCTTGATTGTGTTTTATCTTTGATGGGCAAAACTGGAAATTGCTTAGAAATAGACATTTAATTTGAAACAACAAAAAGTACAAAAATGAACATTTAAAATAGGACGAATAAAGTAATACATCTCCATATGCCTTTATCCTTTATCATACACATTTTTTAACTATAATGTCATGAGGATAAATAATAATATACTACAATTACAAAGCACATGGCTAAAAAAGGGAGGGGTATGACCCCATGCTCTATCCATTCTTGACTCTTAAGTGTGTTTACTTTTATTTTCTAGAACCAAACGACCTATGTTCTTTTAGAAAGCTTCAATTAAAAGAGATATTATAAAACTACCTTAAAATCAAAATATGGAGTAAGATATATCTATTCTATTGATCAAATGCGTCTCACATGTACATGGAGCAACATATAAGATAATGAAAACTAATCAACATTCAACTTATAATCACACCTATTAAAATATGAAAAACAAAAAGTGCAAAAATTAACATTTAAAATGAGACGAATAAAGTAATACATATCTCCATATGCCTTTATCCTTTATCATACACATTTTTTAACTATAATGTCACGAGGATAAATAATAATATACTACAATTACAAAGCACATGGCTAAAAAAGGGAGGGGTATGACCCCATGCTCTATCCATTTTTGACTCTTAAGTGTGTTTACTTTTATTTTCTAGAACCAAACGACCTATGTTCTTTTAGAAAGCTTCAATTAAAAGAGATATTATAAAACTACCTTAAAATCAAAATATGGAGTAAGATATATCTATTCTATTGATCAAATGCGTCTCACATGTACATGGAGCAACATATAAGATAATGAAAACTAATCAACATCAACATTCAACTTATAATCACACCTATTAAAATATGAAATATGTCCACCATAATATGATAAGCCTGTTTGCATGCTAATAAGACAGGAAACATTTTTTAGTTCATTAATCAACTCAAAAATAATATCGAAACATTTTTTTATATCATGGCAGAACCAAGACTGTTTCATATACGGTCATGTTTCTTCAGTCATCAGATTCGATTTCTCACAATCATACATTAGTATTTTTGGGTTGGTTTTGGTTTGGGGTCAGATCTGTGGATTACAAAACATAATAAAATACATAATAAACATAGTAAATTTAAAAAGAAACTAAAAACGACACTTTAGGGCGAGAGGGGTGCTCACTAACGAAAACACCAGAACTTGGTGCCACCTATGAAGTAAGTCGTCTACCCACCGGTAACCGCTCCCATAGGCTACGGTATTCCTACCTACCCGAACACCTCTGCAGCCCCCTATCCCTCCCTCACTCCTAGGCACACATCTATGTAGGGCTTTCTATATCGTCTCCATTCTTCGGTAACTACTTAATAAATTCACTACTCGATTTTAAAACCCGATTGGGCAGCGACAGTGTACCCGATGGGGTTATCGAATACGCCACATCCACCCTTAGATACTTTAAACCTATGACCTTTTCATACTACAACCAAGGATTTACCACGAGAATACCTTTCTAATCGTTAACCTAGCTTCACTTCTAAACTTTTTACGGAGTCACTAAAAAGTTCCATCTCGTCATATCACCTCTACAAAAAATATCAAAATCAACACGTTCCCCGGTTTCCGTGACTAGGGATGAGTTCGGTATCGAACCGATCCCGATACCGATTTTTGCCAAAACTTGGTACCTATACCAAAAATATATTGTACGTTATCGGTACGATATCAATATTCCTTAAATACCGCTACATAACCTAAAACACCGATACCAATTTTTGTCGATACCAAATCGGTATTTTCAGACCTGCTCATCTCACTCGTGACCATAGCCTTCCTAAACAGCACATGCCCTTATTCGGCTATTCCTCCATTAAGTCTAAATATTTAGTCCTTCATGGGTAGCTCAGTTGGTGAATTGACCGAGGGATCTCTTTTGGAGGTCCCAGGTTCGATTCCCACGAAGGACATAATGAGAAATGATGGATGACTCCTGGCCTATGGTCATGAGTTCGAGTCCTGATCTCGCCCGAGTTTTACCAATCCTTCACCGTCGTCCCTACGGGCAGGTGAGGTGAGGGTTGGGTTTTTCCCGGTTTCGGGAACTGCATGGGCGGGCCTGACTACGCCAGCCGCCCGAGGTACGTATGAGCCCTCCATTGGGTTGGTCGTAAGGGTCTGTTTATAATGTGAGGACTCCCCTGAATAGTCAGATAAAAATGTTTGTTGACCGTTAAAAAAAAAGTCAAAATATTTAACTCACCCAATATCATAAGTTTCCAACAAACCCTTATCATCACAAAAGTATAGAAAAAAAAAAGAAAAAAAAACAAACACTAGGTTATTATTACTCAACGTCGTGACCCAAAAAGTCAACCAAAACCCACCACCAATCACCACCGTACAACCACCACCACTAAATCCATCGTTATATAAATAGAAGCTAAAGAAACAGCAAAAAGATTGGATTACAATCGTACAAGATGGAGGAAACCTCAAACGTAGGTGAGATTAAAAATCCAGTGACGACGAAGAAGAAAATTAGGGTTGTGAAGAAGATAGTGAAGAAGAAGATTATTAAAAAGGTACCAAAGCGTAGTTTAGTTCCATCCAGTTCTAATAATAATAATAATTGTAATGATAATGATAATAATAATAATAATAGTAGTAATTTAGAAAAAGTTACAAACCCTAACCCTAGGGATAATAGTATTAATAATATTAATGCTTGTGTGGAAATTGAGAAAGTTAATGTTAATGTTGGTGTTGAGAGTGTGAAGGAGGTTGAGGTTAGTGGTATGGAAGAGGATCAGGTTTATAGTAAGTTGGAGGATTGTGATTGGATGAAAATTGAAGTGCCGGATAGCGATCAGAGTAATGGAGTCGAATTGCAGGGTAGTGATTGTAATAATCGAGTCGAATTGCAGGATAGTGATGTGAATCGAGTCGAATTGCAGGATAGTGATGTGAATCGAGTCGAATTGCAGGATAGTGATGTGAATCGCGTCGAATTGCAGGATGGTGAACGGAATGTAGTCGAATTGCAGGATAGTGATCGGAATGTAGTCGAATTGCAGGATAGTGATCAGAATAGAAGTGCATTGGTGGAAAGTTCTCAGAACCGAATTGAAACGCAGGATGGTGATCAGAAAGTAGTAGAATTGCGGGATAGTGATGAGATTCGAAACAGATTGCAGAAAAATGATCGGAATGGAATAGAATTGCAGAATAATGATCAGAATGGAAGTGTATTGTTGGATAATGATCAGAATGGAACTGCATCGGTGGAAAGTTCTCAGAACCGAAGCGAATTGGAGGATGAAGCTAACCGAATGAGTGTAGAAGAACATGAAGGTGAAGAGGGTGTGACGGACCTAATAAACAGTGGGCGTGATGGTTTGAGATCACAAGAAGGTTCAAGTGAGAGTAAAGTACCGAAGGGGAAAATGGTAGCATCCAGGCTGTATACGAAACAGATGAAAAAGATTTTCATCCATGGGTTGGTGCAGGAGACGAAGGAGGAAGATATTAGGAAAGTTTTCGAAGAGGTCGGTGAGGTTGTTGAAGTGAAACTAATAGCAAATTTGAAAACAGGGAAACGCAGGGGGTGTGGTTTTATTACCTTTGCTTCAGCTGATCTTGCTAATTTGGCTCTTACCAAATACCAGAATGTTGAGGTAACTCTACATGTTTTTTTTTGTGTACATTATTCTTTTTCTTGTAGATAATGAATGGTTTGAAGAGTTTGCATATTAGAAATTTAAAACAGTGTCTTCTATTCATTATTATTTATTGAATTACAAACTACTTGGGTAGAATGTAGACAATTCATTGTAATTGACATTGTCCACTTTTTAATAATATGTAACATTGTTACAACCCATGATATTTTGACTTACACTGAATCTGTATAATTTATAGGGATTCGGATAATGCTTAGGACAATGGCTTTTTGAAGGGTAGTGTTGTTAGACCCGACCCATGCATGGGTTTGCACTAGGGCCTTTTATGAATAAGAAAATTTAATGCATTTCTATAGTAACTAAATATTTTTATGATTAGTGAACTATATAAATAGGGATCTTGAAAATGTTTGTAACACGTCACGTGTGATTTAATATAGAGATTCTACATCAATTTAAGACCTCTTTAGGATATAGTACCGACCTCTCAAAAATAAGGAAACTTTTTTGTTTGTTATTTCACATTTTTTGTCAAAAACTTTCAATAAACTTGCTTGGTTCCTATTAGTTGCATCTTGTCACTATTAGAATCATGGATTAACATATATTGTTGCTTTTGTCGATGACTTCCATTGTTGACTTGAATTTATTGCATTCAAATTTCCAATTACAAGTCGTGATTAATAAAACAGGTTCGCTAGTGTGGTCATGGACGTAGATCGTTCCCATAGACAGAACAACACAAATCTTGTGTTGTGTTTTTTCGCACTTGTTTACTTCATGAATTTTTGAATAATAATGCTAAAGGATGCTTGAAGTTGAATCCCATAGTAGAATCATTATCGGCATTTCTCAACGTGCTTTCAAATAAATGTGATTTGTTTTTATCCAAATCCACTCATCTTTGTTTGATACAACTATAGATATGTGGAAGACCGTGTAAGACATCTGCTATTGAAGGGATTGATACTATCTTACTCGATAATGTTGATAAGAAGTGGAACAAAGAACATGTAAGTCATAATTTAACTACCAAATTAACCAAGTTTTTATGCTTAACAAGATATCTGAATAGAAATATTAATTTTTTTGCAGGTTGTTGAATTGTTGCAGAAAATCGGGATCAAGAAAATAGATGAAGTTGTAGTTGTACCTGACCCTAATAACGCTGCACTGAACTGTGGTTTTGCCTTTCTTGAATTTGAAACAAAAAAGGATGCTCAGATGGCTTACAATAAACTTCAAAATGAAAAGGGAAAACACTCATATTTAAAAGTTTCATGGGCATCGCAATTTGTTGATCCAGTTGAAGAAGAGATTAACAATGTCAGTTATTTATCTACAATTATTTTCATTATAATATGTCATATTTCGTTTGTTAAAATTTTCATGGAAGCCGGTGTCAAGGTAGCTTACATTTAGCTAGTTTAGGTTTGAAATAAAACACTTATTTGTCCAAAATTTTCAGGATTTTTTTTTCTTAAATTATGTCATGTGATTAAAAGGTTTATATTTCAACAATAATAATTTGATTATTTGAATAATATGATATAAATTTCTGGCCGATGCTGAACCTGTTTGACCCACAGGATCATTTCTTTTAAATGTTATTTATATATTACCTGTTTGACATATGAGAGCTGAAATATAACTTTAACTGATACGTTAGTAAGTAACTGGGCCAAAATTGCCACATTTGTTATCCAAATAATAAATAATCCGATGTCAGGTAACACATCTTGTAAAAATAGTTTCTTACACTCAAATTTATATTCCCTTTTGTGTAGATCAAATAACTTTACTATTTGTGGGATTTACTGGGCATGGTTGTTGACTTCTTGTGTTGTTGTGTAGATCAAATCAGTTTATGCTGAAAATATACCTTTGTCTTGGGATGAAAAGGAAGTAAGCGACCATTTTAAAATGTTTGGCGAAATCGAAAGCATTGCTCTTGCCAAAAATCTTCGGACAGCCAAGAGAAATGATTTTGCCTTTATTAATTACAAGACATGTGAGGCTGCTCATTCGTGCATCGAGGCTTTGACCTGCAAAAAGTCAGCCAGCAACAATGGTTCAAAGGTATGTGTCATAGATGTGCTATCAAGTTAGAAGGTGTCTGAATTTGTGTTTTGGAACTGATCTTGGTTTAAAAAATAGCGCCTCGGGCGCGCTTTAAGCTCTTGAGGCGCGAGGCTCCAAGAAAATCGTTTTTTTGTCGAAAAGCCCTGGGATACATGAAGCTCTTGGGGCGGCGCTTTAAGCCTGGCGCTTGAGGCGGCGCTTCAGTAGCGCCTCAATCCAAAAACCATTTTTTGCCTATTCTATTTAGCCCAACAAGTGAAGTTCTATGTTGATTTGTATTATCGATTGTTATAGCAAATTTTCCAACCCCAAATTACTTGCCAATTTATCGATTGTTGATTTGTATCAGCTCGACCCTAGCCGGCGGGTCTTCCCCCGGACCCCGCCAGGGGCTGTCGCCCTTTGGTCATTCTTATGTTTTGAATGTTTTTTTAAGTGTTTAAGGGTGTTTTATAATCATGTTTTTGTGTTTATGTTGATTAGAAGGTAGAATATGTCATATTGACATATATAAATATTTTTTTATATTTTTTAATATTAAGCGTCTCGCATACGTGAAGCTCTCGCCTCGCGCTTTAAGCCCCGCGCTTCGGATTTTGGAACCGAAACGCCTCGGAGCGCCTCGCGCTTTTTTAAACCAAGGAACTGATTATTTAGGGCTAAAAAACAGTTTCATACTTGATGCAAAAAATGGGAAAACTTGATTTTTAGTGGTGGAATAAAATTACCTTTTTACCCTTTTTAAACCTAATTTGAGTTTTTATATTTCCATTTAAGAACCGTCTCTCTACTTTAAAATAATCTTTTTTAGTTTATTCATTAGTTTTTTTAAATAATCAGAATTTGGCAAATACTCAAAACATATGATTATTACAAGCATATCTAACTAAACACGAATTTATGCAGCTTGTTTTATTCTTGTTTATAATTAATTCACATTTTCAAGTTTTCACATGATCATTGTGTTGAGGTTATCCGTTATTTACTTTCCTTTGATTTGTAGGGTCGGTTGAAGGTTTCTCTTGCAAAGTCAATACAAAAAGTCAAACCACTCAAGACAGTCTCAGGCTCCGCTGTTACTGAGGTTTCTCATGCTTACCAAACTGCCAACCGATCAAGACAATCTCAGAATCAATACCAAAACGCATACCAATCAAGACAATCTAAGAATCAATACCAAAACGCATACCAATCAAGACAATCTCAACAAAATTCGTCAAATTTAGGTGTCTACGAGCTGCCACAAAAACCTAAAATCATAACTGGTAAACATGAAGATTCTAGAAAAGATTCAGCATCATCAACTACTGCCGAACTTGTACAGCTTTTAAGGGAGCAAGCATCATGGAAGCAAGGTGGACCAAGTTCAACCGCAGGTTATTATTGAAATAATATAATTTTTGTTATCATGGATACTTTCAGTATTGATAATATTAGGAATAAAGGTATTTCAAGTTGACCCATTTTCACTTTTTATCTAATCATTCTTCCTTTTTGCAGGACATCATCAACCCTTGTTTGGTGGGAAGCAACCATATACCGAAGTGGTAATTATATGGATCTTACAAATTAGCAAATCTTTATTAATAATTGTTGAGATATGTAAGCTTCAATTAGGAGAGCAGAAAAGGGATCGGCCAACCCTAATAGCCCGAGCCCAATGTTCAACTTGTTGATTAAGTTAGTAAGGGCAAAACACAAATTAGCTAGTCTACAAAGACATCTCTATGTACTTGTAATTTATTATTACTTAATAATACGAAAACCTTAGTTGCCCTCGTGGACGTAGGTTGCACATCGCGGCGGAACCACGTAAAGTCTCTCGTGTTCTTTACTGCTTTTTGTTTTATTTGTTTGTGTGTTACTCGTTTGATCCTAACTGGTATCAGAGTCAGGTTCTTGATCTTTAAAGTTTCCCTTTGTTTGCGTTGATTGAACTCCGCCTTCAACAGTTGTCGTTCTCTAGGCAACAGGGTATTGTCGCCGTCGATTGAACCCATGTTAGGGTTTTGCCGCCGCTGCTACCTTGCCAATTGGAATAGAAACGTCATCGGTTCTTGTTCTATTGTTGTCCTATCAGTTTTGCCAAGTTGCCACTTGCCACCTGAGTCAACTGTCGGCTAACCGTTTGGAACAACCCTTCTTGTATGTGGTTGTTGTACTTGTTGGTAGTGTAAATGTAATAACCAGTGAGTTAAGTCCATCAAGTTTGTGGCACTAATGACTTAGCCACATGAGTGTAAAAGGTATGAAGATTCTTATTGTGAGGGGAAAGCTTCTAGATTTGAAAAGGGTTTGAATCCGGGTTATGTGAACCATGTGTCTTTGGAAAGAAGAAGAAAGTATCCTTTGTGAAGGCTTGGGAAACCCCGAAAGCTTAGAGACTATAGCTTGTCCATTTAGACGTGTTCGGACCAACATCAGTTTCATCTTTGGGTGGTTCAAGATACTATGACCTTCTTAGACGATGTACATGCAAGGTATGAGTTTACTTTCTTAAAGATTAATTTGAAGTATTTGATGTTTTTAAGAAATGGACAGTTGTTGAACTTGAAACTAATTTGAATGTGAAGTGCTTGAAGTCGGATAACGGAGGGGAATGTATCAGCAGAGAGTTCATTAAAAACTGTGTTGAACGAGGCATTTGGATGATAAATACAGTTCCAAACACTCCTTAACAAAATGGAGTCGCGAAGAGAATAAATAGAACACTGGGCGACTGCGCCAGAAGTATGAAATTAAATGTAGGGCTTCCTAAGCAACCAAGATGAAAGATTCTTTCTAGTGGGAGGATGCAATGCATGATGAGATGAGTTTTTTCCGGTAAGAACAAAACATGGGTCTTAGTCAAGCTACCGCCAGATAAAAGAGCTTTACAGAATAAATGGGTCTGGTTTTGAGGGTCAAGGAAGAGCATGATGAGCCTAAACTATTCAAAGCCCGTTTAGTGGTCAAGGGTTTTTAATAGAAAAAGAGGGTTGATTATGATGAGATCTTCTCTTCAGTAGTGAAGATGACCACCACCAGGTTAGTTCGGAGTCTTGTAGTTGTAGAGGGTTTACATTTAGAGCAGATAGATGTGAAAATAACGTTTCTACATGGTGAGCTAGACGACATTTATATGGCACAACCTAGGAAGTTTCAGGTTAGGAAAGAGAATTGAGTTTGCAAACTGAAGAAGAGCTTGTATGGTCTTAAACAGGCACCTAGACAATGGTTGCCTTAAGTTTTATAAGTTCATGAAGAGCCCGGGGTTCAAAAGATGCTAAATGGATCATTGTTGCTATCTGAAGAACTTCAACAAGTCTTGTATCATATGAATCTTTATGTTTATGATATGTTGATTGCAGGATCATATATGAATGAAATTAGCAAGTTGAAGAAGCAAATGTCCAAAGATTTCGAGATGAAGGATTTTGGTCTGGCTAAACAGTTACATGGGATAAACATTGTCAGAAACAAGAGGGATGATTCTCTAACACTATCCTAGAGAAATACATAGGGAAAGTGTTAGACAAATTCAAGATGAACAATGAGAAGACCATGTCCCAAGACGCACAATTGGGGAGTCATTTGAAGCTTACCAAAATTAGTCTCGTAAATCTGAAGAAGAAAGATAAGAGATGGCTAAAGTTCCATATGCATCGGCGATCAGTAGCTTCATGTATGCCATGGTCTTCACTCGATAGATATTATTTATGTTGTTGGGCTTGTTAGTTGGTTTATGTCAAATCCGGGGAGTGAACATTGGGAAGCTTTTAAATGGGTGCTTAGATACTTGAAGGGTACACAAACGATGGGGTTAGGTTTCAGAGGAAAAAATGCCCATTTAGAAAGGGTTATACAATTGGTGATTTAGGTGGATGTAAAGGGATATATAAAAGCACTGCTGGTATGTCTTTACAGTGGAAGAAACAACAATATCTTTATTAACTACCGAAGCAATATACATGGCTATTGCTAAAGCCAATAGAAAACTAGTTTGATTGATGACTTTTCTTGAAGAATTTGGTAAACAATTACTCATTGTACCGTGACAATGAGAATACAGTGAAACTTGCGAAGAATCCAGTCTATCATGGGAAGACAAAGCACATTGGAATGAAATATTACTTTGTGAGAGGATTGATCAGTGATGGAACAATCAATTTGAAGAATATCTTAGGTGCGAAGAATCCAGCAGATATGTTCACCAAATCTATGGTGTTGGATAAGCTCTGCTCTCCAAGAACAATGTTGAGGAGACAAGGGTGAGTTGGTGACTAAGGTGATTTGAAGATTAGAGGGGTTTGCATTTACGGAAGTACAAAGTGGAGTAGAACGCGGTTTGAAGTCTCAAGTGGGAGATTGTTGAGATATGTAGGCTTCAATTAGGAAAGCAAGAAGGTACCGGCCGGCCCTAATAGCCCAAGACCAACGTGTAACTTGTTGATTAAGTTAGAAAGGGTTTAAACCTAATTAGGTAGTAGTCTATAAATGCATCTCATGTACTTGTAATTTATTATCACATAATAATACGAAAACACTAGGTGCACCATGGACGTAGGTTGCACACCGCGACCACACCACGTGATATCTCTCGTGTTCTTTACTGTTTCTGTTTTATTTATCCGTGTGTTACTCGTTTGGTCCTAAAAACAATAATCTTTACCAATTCTGTTTATATCATATCTCATAATAATCTTACCAATTCTATTTATATCATATCTTAGAATTTTGTTCTGGATTTAAATATGCAGGGAAGCAAATCAGCGTATCATCATGATCCCCGAGAATACCACCAATCTCATCTTCAAATTCCTAGTGTTACACAACACAGGTTTGTTAATCTCGTGTTATACTATCAATCATGATTTGTACAACCTGTATTTCTCAAGAGAAGTGACTAAATTTTATGTTTTTACAAACAGACCAATAGCAAATGTGACATCCTTCCCTCGTTATGATCAGCAACATGTTCATTACACATCCGGTATGATATGTATTCATCATCAAGCTTAGTTTATGGTTGTATTT
Source organism: Ambrosia x helenae (assembly GCA_030844895.1). Classification (NCBI taxonomy): domain Eukaryota; kingdom Viridiplantae; phylum Streptophyta; class Magnoliopsida; order Asterales; family Asteraceae; genus Ambrosia; species Ambrosia x helenae. The sequence goes on along the minus strand of JAUTDX010002559.1, from coordinate 15,019 downwards.
GTTTTACATTATATTTTTTATGTATTTGTTTTATATAATATTTATTATTTTATCTTGATGTTTTTGCTTCACAGGATCATTAAATTTTTCCAAACCTGATCCTAGATATATCCAGGTAATTCTTAGTTCTTACATAATCTAGAAATACAAAAGATAAAAAAAAGTATAATAATTAAAAACATATATATTATCGGGTTTTGCAGACAAGAGACCAACCAACTTACCCTGGAAGCAGTACCATGTACCGGAAAATGCATTAATTGTAAGTCGATAGTATTCTTGGTAACCAAATCAATTAACAATTATTCAGGCCTAAACGGCGCTGAATTATGATTTTTGACCCCTCGTGTGTGTCAACAATTGGTTAAAAAAGACTACTTGTGATTTACAGGATGTGTTGGCTGCTAAGAAGGCATTGTCTATCTGGAAACACAGTTTTTATGTATAAATGATGTCTTATTGGTTAAGATATATAAATAAGTTTTATGGTGTTAGAAATTACATTTTCAACCTTTTGTAAATTCAATCTATTAGCAGACGATTTGGTGGGAAGACAACTTCAGGTTAGACTCATTTTATATGACAAATCAATGTTCTGAAAACCGGTCGGGTCATCAACAGAAGTCACACTACTGGTTCACTGGTCAGATAAAGTAAATATTATTATAAAGTTTTAGAGTAAACTGCAATTTGCATCCCTGTGGTTTAAACAAGGAATCAACTTGAATCCCTATTTTTTAATTTTGCTTGAATCCATTTTGGTTATGTTAGTTTACAAAGCCAAATTATTTCTTTTCCCCTCATTTGTTTGTATCTGTATACGTCGATCCCCAAAGGTGGACGTCGACCATGAGCCCTAATTCTCCCTCAATATTTCTCTATCTCCAAAAGCCTCTATCTTTTTCACTCTACTCGTCAATGGTGAATCGTTGCTACTATTGACCTTTTTCGTGAAAAGCTGATCATCAAATCCACGGATACAACCCTCTTCAACGGCATGAGTAATTGCAGCAAACCCTTACTATTGCGATCTCTGTTTATTTAATTATGTTTGAGGTCATGTCCAGTTGCTATAGAAATGTTTGTGCATATGGGGGCTGCAAGGTTGATACTTTCTTAGGAGCTGAACACTAAGCTTGATATCATACTAGGTGCTGATGAATATGAAGTTATGAACTATGTTTTCAACCTTGGATGATGCTTTTATAAGTTTTTAGACAGAGTGAATTAGTGATTTATCTTGACATTTATCTATAAAGAAATTTAAACGTGCCAATGAAATTGTTAAGTCTATACATTGTGATGCAGAAAGTAAATGACAAATTAATGATATTGAAGCTTGAGAATTTTTGTAAGAAAAATCCAAATCGTGTGGTGATGGTGGTAGGACTTACTCTACATGAACAATCTTTGTAATACCATATTATGAGCACTCTTTGTAATAAAAATGGTGCCTAATTGAGCAATCTTTGTAACTTGCTTAGGGGGGGGGGGGGGGGGGGGGGGGTTAGGTTTAGGGATTTTTTTGTTAAGATGAAAATGAGGGAGAATAAAATCACACCTCATAGCCTAAATGAGTGGGGTGGTGTTCTACTAGTGGCCATGAAGCCACATCAACCCCCTAACCACCTTCACTATCCCACACCGTATAGCCTAATCGAGAATTATTCTCCTAAAATAGAAAGTTTTATTTAATTTTATTTATCAGATACTTGATTCAAAACTAATAAATAATATTTGTATTAAAAAAATGTTTTGAAATGGTTTAGGACGAGAGAGGCGAGAAAGTGTAAATAACATGTGCTTATAGATAAAGTGAGAAAAGATGAAAAAACTAACACGTAGAGTTGCAAAGATTCGGATGAAAGGGCTACGTATTTCCACCCTAAGAACATTCGTGATAGTTAATGTTCTCTAATGGTCGTTTTTCATCACATCAGCAACATAACGTTCATTTTAAAAATGTATAATAGTTAACGTCCCTTAACGCTCTTTCAATAATTTCTTTCCATATTTTTTCTCCTGTTTGGGCATTATAATAGAAATGCATCTCCCTCTTCATGCCCCCATAACACCTAGAAGGATGCTGTTAGGACGTTATCAAAGTTATTGATACCCCTATAATGCCTATTACGCATAGTATAAATGAATGATGCCTTGATAATTATTTTAACCAAGTGTGCGGCTAATTTAGTTTTTAATGTTCAAATTTTAATTATGATAATTAATTTTGTAACTTTTTATTTTTAATAGAATCTCGTAACCTCCTTTTCATTACTAGTTTAAAACACTTGAATACATAACCTCACAAATTTATTACATATTGCATGAACAATAACTTATATTATTTAAATGTTTTTTTTACTGGTTTTAATCTAGATTTTGAAACATCACCGACGTGTACGAGATACAAGAAACACTTTACTGACTATACCAGAAAAAGTGATTACAAAGTCACCAAGCTACGGTAAGGTTCTATAAGATTTTTAGAGAATACAACTATCATGACACAAGCTTCACTCAGCTCTACAATTTTTTTTTTCTTGTAAACTAAAGTTGTCAACTTATTGAGGTTATTTTATGTATTAAGATTTGTTTCTATCAAATCTAGAAAAAAGGATGGCTATGAATAAAATCTCAAACAAAAAAAAAATCTTGATTAGCTTTTGTGTTTAGTAAAGTTTAAAATATCAAATGAGGAAAAGATTTAACAAGTTATTATTTTGTTTTTTGGAATGTTTTTGCCGTATTTGCTATAACCTAATTTTTGTACATGGATATGGTTTACCAATTAAATACGTTTTCTTCATTTTATTCTTTAAATTTATTTGTGCTTAGCTCCAAAAGGATGGTTAGCAAAATGATAAATTTATTTGTATTACTAAAGAGCTTGTGAGTTAACAAGTAAAAGAATTAAATGCAAACCTATCGCAATGAATGGAAGCTAACAATTAGAGACATATGTAACCAGCTGGGCTAGCCCAGTTGGCCACCTCAATGAGGATTCGGAAACATAACCTAAGGGTTGTGGGTTCGATTCTGAGGGGGGGAGGGTTTACCCATATTATGTGGGGTTCCCGCCTGGGGTTTCCCCGGTTCGACTCGCAGCTCCAGCAGACCGGCCCTAATAAGTCCTACGGGCAGGGGTATCAAACGGCTGTTGGTCGGGCTCGAACTCGGGTAGGATCAGGATTTCACACAAGGATTTCCCAGCTGATCTACGCCTTCCAAAAAAAATTAGAGACATATGTGGCAGGCATAATTGATTACACTTTCTATTGAGATTTGCTATGAGAGTATGAAGCCTAGTGTGGTAAGAAAAAAAAAAATGTTTTTAGATAAGATGAGATGAAATGAACTCTACTTGATCCTTTATTCTTACATGTATATGGAAGTTTATACATACAAAACAACTAAATTTGCATATACGATTCATGTGTGTTTCATCTTGAAAAAAGGAGTTCTTTTTATCATATTTAAAATGCTAATATTTTACATTAAATTCCAACTATACATAAATAAGATTTATATTTACATCCAGATTCATGTATCATGCATTCTTGTCATCCCCGTATTAAATATAATACGTGATAAGAAGTGATACACGCATTATTACATTACTCAAAACTAATTGCCTAAACATTTATATCTTTATCAAAAATTACTTCATGATATCTTTTAATAAAAATTCGTTTAATACCGCATATTTCATCAAAAATTCTCTCTCACACACATTCTTTCTCTCTATCTCTCACACACATATCCAGCATGTCTTTCTCTTTTATTTAATAGAATTAATTACACAAATAGTCGCGTATTTGTATGTATTTTATACTTATCATACCTTCTTCAAAATTACACTGGTACTTCTTTATTTTTTTTTTATTCAAACTTAACACAAGTCAAATATGGTCTATAAGGTCTTTTAAAATAAATGGATGTTAACATTGAACAACAAGGAATGTCATTGATTCATTGTCATTTTAAAACATGAAGACTAAACATCCTGGACAAAAAACACATAACCATTAGTGTAATCAACTATTTAATATTTAGTACTTTAATATATTAATATTAAATAATTTTAACCATATCTAAAACTTTCAAAATATATCTCTTTCTCTGGGGACGGAGCACTTCACTAGGTTTTTTTTTCAATTTCACTGATTTTTAACAATCCTGCACTGCCACATCACTTCACTGAAACAGTTTTTTGGAGGCAGCACTCCAGTGCAAATAAAATAGAGAAAAAGACAAAAGAGGGAGAGAGAAACTCACGGGTACCAACCCGTTAACTGCAACCAAATTTTGGTTCACGGAACCGCTACCAACATGGGTGACAACGGTGTTACCGTGCTGGTAGTAGGGTACCCGTGATCAATTCAGGTAACGCTCCGTCCCCCCTTAGTAATCTAATAAAAAACTAAAATAAAACATAAAAATAATAATAAATGCAAATTATATCAACACAAAAGAATTGTACTGTATATATTTAATACGATCATACACAGGTCACATTACCAGACTTTTCCCTTGTGCTCTGCTAGTTGATACAACACAATCTTCCTCTCCATTCAACTGAGCTCACAATAATAATATTAATAATAATATTCTGTACCTAGGGTTTCAAGTTTCAACCCAGATTACAAACCCCAGGTGATCTTTTCCGTCAAGTTTGCATCTTTAACTTGTTTAATCAAATTCTTGATTCTTATGTGAATATTATTGATGATAAGTTTGTTGGTTTTATTAAGTTGGGGTTTTTAATTCAATTTTATTTTTATTTTTATTTTCTTTTTGATACTTTTGGTTTTCTTGCGTTGTGAAGTTACTTAGCCGAGTCGAACAGGTCATGCATAGTAATGTTATGACTTATGACCCAAGATTTATGAATGTTGGTTTAAGTTTTGCTATCCAAAAAGGGTTAGTCGTGCAACTTGTTGTCCGTTTGCCTTCCGTTTCGATGTGATTTCCCTTTGGGGATGATCGTTGAAAAAAAAAAACTCGAATGATGATAGGTGCTTCTTAATGGAATTATTTTGCATTTGTTAAGGTTGAGGTGTTGATAGGTTTAAATGTTTAATTAGGTGAACATATCATACAAACAAATGATTGATCTTAGTTGATTGGTACTTTTTTTAATCTTTTTGTTTGATTTGTATGTAAATATATGCAGAGTGAAAAAGGATAGTACATTATTAATTGTGTGGTTTGATTAAGTAAGAGGGGACGGAGTGGAGTCCGGTGGAGTTTGAGTAAAGATTTTGCACCGAAATCTGGTCACCACTCACCGATCCACGGGGAAGAGTTGGAGAGTGGGGAAATACCGAAATAGGTTTAAAGTTTTAAATATTAATTTACATTTCTTTGGGTGACTATGTGGAAAACTGGGATGACACGGGGATAATTGCGGAAAACCCAGGAAAGTGGGGAAAAGCTGATGTGACGCTGATGTGTCACACAGGGAAACCTAGGAAAACGAGACGACTCCCTCCTCCCCAAAAGAGTTTAAATTTGTGATACTTTGTAACATAAAACAATAACTCCATCTAGCAGTCCCTAAAATCTAAGGATCTAATTTTGGTATTGTTTTTGCAATTAAGCACATTATTAACATTTTACTTCGTTAATTTTGTATGATTAGAAATGGCTCATCTCCACAAAACCAAGCTACAAACTTTTGCTCAAAAGAAAAAAATTCCTCTCCCTACGTATACGGTTGAGACACAAGGTCCTCCACATGCTCGCCTCTTCAAAGCACAAGTGACCATTGATGGAAATACTTACGCGGGACCAGGTTTTAGCTCGACTTTAAAAGATGCAGAACACGAAGCTGCTAAAGTTGCTTTAATGTCACTATCGCAGGATGGAGCACAAGAAGTTTGAATCTTAAACTGTGTTTATTCATTTATGTTAGTGTTATTCCGTTGTTATAATGAAAATCTTGTTATGTATGTTTTGGTTCAGGATGATACTTTGTACAAGAGTTTGTTACAAGAATTGGCTCAAAAGAAGGGTCTCATTCTACCGGTTTATACCACAAATACAACGGGCCAGCCTCATATGCCATGTTTCGTTTCTACCGTTGAGGTTTCAGGTCAGTGGGAAGTACATGGTCCTTTGGGTACGCATGTGTTGATGTGCGTATCCTGTTACAAAAGACGTTGTGTTGTTTTGTAGTGTAAAAACATAAAAATAATAAAAGTTGTGTTATGGTACGTGTATCGTGATCTGATCATGAATCTTGGATTTGCTATTAACAAGGCCAAAGCTATGTGGGGGAAGATGCACGGACGAAGAAACAATCAGAAATGAACGCTGCTAAGGTTGCGTATAAAGCTCTTACCGAAGGTAATAAACACATTTGATATTCTCTTACATGCTTCAGGATGTTATGTTATAAAACCTTCTCAATCATTTCATTTTATTCGAATAATTATTATTGTACTATTATAATTTTTAATCACATTGACACACTAATTATATATTGTTTTTGGACAAGTGATTTTGGGTCAACCCTATTTTACCGAAAAAAAAAAATATATGTTTTTGACCCGTTATCCATCCTTACCATTTTGTCACCTCTAGTCAACACGGGTCACTAACTTCCACCAGATACACGGCTAATTGAAGATACTGATTACATATTTCAGTAACATAATTCATTTTGCTATTTTTTCATATTTTATTCTTAGGTGGACCGCAAGCAAAAACTGCAACTGCTATTTCTAACACTGTAGGAGCTTCTAGTTCTGGTTCTTGCAGCTTGCAGACGGTTATGACTCACAAAAATGAACTGACCAGTAGTAAGGTGCATACAATCATCAACAGCGGACCCACTTACACAATTCCGGATGACCCAGAGAAAGCAAAAGGTAGTATTTCTAAGATCTTAATATGTCTAATCTACTTATAAACTTGCAAACTGAGTGGTCTAGCAGGTTCGGTAAAGGGCCAAAACCAGTAACTTTGTTGCATGTCAAAATGGGTCAGTCAGTCGGGTCAGGTGACCCGAACACTTTTTCCTAAAAAATATTAGTGAGCCCATTGTTGTCAAAGCGCCTAGGCGGACTCAGGCGCATAGGCCGAGCCCAGAGCCTAGGCGCAAGGCGCATAAAAAACGAGGGCTTTTTATAATTAGGCGCATGGTATAAAATACATTTTTAGGGATTTTAGAGATGTTTTAGGCTTGTTTAGGGCTACTTTAGCGTGTTTTAGGGTTGGTTAGGACTTGTTCATAGCTCATTTAGGATGTTTTAGAGGTTTAAGCAACTATTAACTTGAATTTGGCCCGAAATCAGCCTAAAATAGTGCGCCTCAGTGCCTAGGCGCACGCCTCACAGAGTGCAGCCCACTTGGTGCGCCTCGCTGCGTGTCGCGCCTAGGCGCGCTTTTGACAACAGAGAGTGAGCCAAAGATGATTGTAAAGTTTTGTATCGTTTAAATTAACAATCTAGTTTATTAGAATAAATTATTTGGCAAGTTTCATCCTAAAAAAATATACATCGGTCCAACTTTTTTCTATTTTAGCTAGTGAATGGCTCAAAATTGTCCCGTCATAGATAAAAGTATAAAACATCCATTTACTACCAAATGGGTCAAAATTATCTCCAGGTAGTGTAAGTTATAAACATATGGATCCACATTTTAATTATTAATGACTATATTCTTGAAGCTTCGAATTCTAAATCCAGTTAAAGTACAATATTAACTCTGTATAATCTTTTCAGGGTATCTTGAATTAAAAGACTTACAAGACGTTATAGAGGAGCATAAAATGACCTTGTCACCTGTCATGATTCATCAACCACAGCCACAATCTACACCGAATGTCGTTGCTTTTGCAAAACCAGATATCAAACAGAAAAACGACGTAACTCAAGCCAGTCAAGGTACATGTTTTTTTTTTTTTAATCCCGTCACTCTTGTATATACATTATCGTCTACCTACTTATTTGTATGGTATATTTGAATTAACAACTATAAAGTTATCTTATCTTTAGGGTCGGGGTCAAATGTTAAAAAGGTTGAACCGTCTTTCAGTGAACGCACTTTAACCCCTGTGATGGATCTGGATTCTGCAAAATCGTCACCAAGTGTTGTTGACGTTCCAAAACCGAGTATGAAACTGACAAACGTTGAAAGTCAAGCCAGTGAAGGTACATGTGTTTTTATTTCTCAATACTCTTGTATGTAAATATTAAATTTTATAACATTTACGCCATATCTCATTTATAGGGTCAGTCACAAATGGTAAAAAAAATTCAACCTTTTGTCAAAGAAGCCAATTTGAACATAGTGATGGATTCGGGTTCTGGAATGCCACATTCAATAAAGATTGTGATTCGACCGCATGTACAAGGAATGACTTACGACGGTCCAATACAAGTTGCCGATGAAGAATGGGTGGCGATGAAAGTAAAGGTTGAAGATGGAATGTAAATGAAGCTATGTAGTTTTTTTTTGTTTAATCCCTTTTGGATCTATGTGGTATTTAGATACAAATATTATTGGGTGAACTAGGAGTTCATGTAACAATAATATCGGGTTTCGGTCCTAGAAGACGGGTCGCCCGGACCATAGTTTTGCCATTTGTGATGGGTTAAGCAAACGTCTAGCCACACCTTTTGTTACTTGCATTCTTTGGTTGCCAAATTTTACCTGTGTTTGGACTCCTATAGCATGATGAAAATTGAAAAACATCAAGGTGTCCCTTTAGGCATGTAATCGATTGACTTATAAGAGCTCGAGCTTGGCTCGTTGACAAATTTTCAAGCTCGGGCTTGACTCGTTTATTATCAATTGATTAATACATTGAATAAAAATAATATAAATAATAGTTCATTTAGGCTCGTGAGCTCGATAAGTGAAGCTCTAGCTCGGGGCTCGTTTACTAAACAACTTTAAATGAGTGGTAAATATTAATGAATATTAAAAAAACCAATGTTACACTAGGCTCGATAAGGCTTGATGAGCCTGGCTCGATAAATAAACGAGCTCGATAAATAAACGAGCTTTGTTTTAGGCTCAAGCTTGGCTCGAGCTTGATAAGGCTCGGATCGTTTCAAGCTTTTTACCGAGCCGAGCTTGAGTAGCTCGTGAGCGGCTCAGCTCGTTTGTAAAAGATAAAATATAACCCATATTGATGCATTATAAGGGAATGGGCTGAAATCCTTACATGTAATACGTTCAAGTAGTTACAATGTATATTTGGCCATCCAATAATAAGTACATAAGATATTGAGTTCTCGTAGGTGCGTAACTTTACTAATTTCCTTTTCACAGCTTTAGCACATATATATACATAATCGTCTTGTATTAGAACTACGGGTGTAAATTAGCCCAGCTACATTTGAGCTTAACTAAACTTGAGCTTGACTCATTGAGTCATTTCAATCTTTATCTCTAACGTTCGAGCTCAGCTTGCGAATGATGTTACAAACTCAAGCTTGATTTCTTTTGTTATTTACTGATTTATTATTTAAATGTATAATTATCGGTCTGTATATTTAATATAAATATGTATAATAATAAGCTTCTTTGGGTTTGCGATGCTAATCGGTTTGATTCATAAAACTCAATCTTGAGCTTGTTTATGAGACAAGATCCTAAGTAGACTTGGTTACTTTTTTTTGCGCGATAACACAACCCAACATACATGAATGGTTCAACATTTTCACATCTACTTTTCATTACGTCTACTCTTCATTCGGTTTATCTAGGGGTGTAAATGACACGTATCAACTCGAGAGCTACTCGGAATCGGCTCGGTAAAAACCTCGAATGAGCCCGAGCCTGAAATATGACTGTTTGGTTATCGAGTCCGAGCTCGAGCCTTACATACAAAGCTCGTTTAGGGTCGCAAGCCTAAACGAGCCCAAACAAATGTTCTATGTATTTTCTATATATGCGATTTTGTTACTTGAACATGTTCAATTTTAAGTAATAATATTAGTGAGCCGAGCTTTTGCTCGTTTAAGCTATTAGAGCGAGCTCAAGCCAAACTTTTAGGTCGTTTAAAATTATTTTAAAATTACCTCGAGTCGAGCGATTTACTTTAAGCTAATGATCGAGCTTTATTCAACTGAGCCAAGCTCGAGCCTCAAAAGAACTTTGACATAAGGTTAAAGCCTTTGGGCTCAATAACAGGTCTTATACATTTATCAAGTCCGTACAACCACCGGTAACCGTCGACACCACCCAACAACCACCAATGAAACCCCTCAACCACCACCTCTTCCGCCGTAGCTACGCCACCAAATACACCGGAAAAGTAACAACCACACACAACAACGGCCGTTCCCTCGCCGTCAAAATCCACCTCCCAACCACCCAAATCCTCGACCCGAGAGGCCACCCGTTACCCCGCCATCATCTCATTTGCAAACTCACCAACATATTATCCACGTCAGCAGACCCGTTCACACACATATCCGAATACCTCCAAACCCTAACCATACCTTTAACTGTTCAGAAGCTTCTGAAATCCTTAAATCATTACCCTCCACGTCACTATCACTTCAGTTTTTTAAATACTGTTCTAATTCAATACCTAATTTCCGTCATGATTGTTTCACTTACAATAGAATATTATTAATATTATCAAAATCGGGTAATTCGGACCGGGTTGAGTCGGTTAATCGGGTGGTTGATGAGATGGAGAGGGTGGGAGTGCGTGGCAACATCTCCACCGTTAATATTTTGATCGGTGTATTCGGTGGCGGTGAGGATATGGAGAGTTGTTTACGGTTGGTTAAACGGTGGGAGGTTAGGTTGAATAGGTTTAGTTATAAGTGTGTGTTGCAGGCGCGGTTGAGGGCGCGTGAGGTGGATAAGGCGGTGGAGGTTTATAAGGAGATGAGAAGGAAAGGATACGAGCCGGATGTTTTCACGTTTAATATGTTGATTGATGCGCTTGCCAAAGACGATAAGGTCGGACGCTTTCATGTACAATATGTTGATATTTAGTCTAGTTTTACTAGTTTATTAGGTGCAATGAATTGTTGTTCGTGTTCGCTTTTAGTTGGTGTTTGCTCAGTTATGTTCGGTTTTATTTGTTTATCTAGGTGTAGTTATGTTTGTTCATGTATGATAATTTGTGTTTGCTTGTTTGTTTATATACTCGTTAAAATGATAAGGTGTGGTTTATGTTGAATAAACAAGGTTTTCATGCTCATTAATCCAATTTGTGTAGGTTTGTAAACGAACGAACATGAACGTATGTCTTGTTTGTTCGTTTAAATTGGTAGATGTTTGTTTGTTTACGTTTTTTTTAAGTTTGTTCGTGTATGTTTGTTTGTTTTGTTTATATGCTCATTAAAAAGTTAGGTCATTACTATTTAGTCTAGTTTTATTAGCTTTTTAGCCCCAACAAGTTGATGTTCACGTTTACTTTTGTTTATCTATGTTTTAGTAATGTTCGTTCATTTATGACCTTTTGAGTTTGTATACGTAAGTTAATTGTTCGTTTACATATTAGATAATGAACGAGCATAAACAAGCATGAACATGAACAAGAAAACACCGTTTGTTTACTTGGTGTTAAATCGTTTGTTAGGTTAAAATTAAACGAACGAACATGAACATTTGCTGTTAATGTTCATATTTTTTTGTTTGTTTACAAGCCTAAGTTTGTCAATGATAAGCGTATGATATTTGCAGGTTGGTCAGGCAAAGAAGGTTTTCGAAGACATGAAGAGGAAGCATTGTGAACCTGATAAGTATACATACACAATTCTGATCAGAATGGCTGGAAGACATGGGAAGCCTGATGATTCAATAGCATTCTTTCAAGAAATGGTATCGAAGGGCATAAATCCGAATTTAGTCACGTATAATACGATTATCCAGGTGCTTGCTATGAGCAGGATGGTTGACAAAACCATATACCTTTTCTCAAAAATGATAGAAAATGATTGCAAACCAAATGAATTTACTTATAGTTTGATTTTAAATCTCCTGGTTTCGGAAGGACAGCTTGGTAGACTTGATGAAATTGTTGAAATGTCAAAACATTACATGAACAAGGGCACATACGCGTATCTTGTTCGGACACTTAGTAAATTAGGGCATACGAGTGAGGCTCACCGGTTGTTTTGCTACATGTGGAGTTTCCATGATGAGGGAGATAGGGATGCATACTTATCCATGCTAGAAAGCTTATGTAATGACGGTAAAATGGTTGAAGCTATCGATATGCTAAGTAAGATTCATGAAAAAGGGGGTAAGTTCCGATACTATTATGTATAATACCGTGTTCACTGCTCTTGGGAAAGCAAAGCAGATATCACATCTTGTAGATTTGTATGATAAGATGAAAAAAGAGGGACCTTTACCGGATATATTCACATACAATATCTTGATCTCGAGCTTTGGCAGAGCTGGAAGAGTTGACGAGGCTGTTAATATATTTGAAGAGCTGGAGAATAGTGATTGTAAGCCGGATATTGTATCTTATAACTCGTTGATAAATTGTTTAGGGAAAAATGGTGATCTTGACGAAGCTCACATGAGGTTTAGAGAGATGGAAGAGAAGGGATTGAATCCCGATGTTGTAACATATAGTACACTTATCGATGTGTTTGGCAAGTCAGATAAAGTAGAGATGGCTTGTAGATTATTTGATGAGATGCTTTCTGAAGGCTGTTGTCCCAATATTGTCACGTATAACATATTATTAGATTGCCTAGAGAGATGTGGGAGAACGGCTGAAGCTGTTGATTTGTATGCAAAGCTTAAAGAACAAGGTTTAACACCAGATTTAATAACATATTCAATTCTTGAACGGTTACAGAGTGGTTCTCATAGGAAATTTAGAAGTCGGAGGCAACATCCAATTACTGGATGGGTTGTTAGTCCTTTAAGATGATAGTTTGATTACAACCAGTTTTGAGTGTTATTTGTTTAGATGTGGGCCTGTATGTTGATGAAGTTTTGATGCTGAATTTTTTAATCCGGCGAACGGGGTCTGCTTCTCCTTGATACGCTTTGTAAGTTCATTGTTATTGTTATTAGTTTATTACTGCTGTCATTGTTATTGTTATATTTTGCTTGTGTATGAAGGTGTTCCTTTACTTTGTTCAAAATTCAAATAATATGAACTATTTGCTTTGCTGTGAGCTGTCATGTTATATAATATTTGCTGCTACTAATAGTAATAACACTAAGTAACATACAAGACAATTTGGATTGTATATTGACTATTTGTGGATGTGGTACTAATTAATAGTTACATGTTACTATGCCAACAGTAATTATAGATCATGACAAAAATGCTCCTCCATGGTTGTGAATTAGATATGATTAAGCAACTGAGATTATAAGGAATGTACACAATAAGCTATATAACAGGACTGTCACAAGTTTTAAAGGATTAACGCGGTTTAAAGATAAAGAAGTTTGAATCTTTTTTACAGTCTTTTGACTGCTGCATTGGTCACTCTTGTAGAGGATTTTTTAAATCTCTTTAGCAGCAGCATTAGCTGAGAAATATGCCTAGACAAAGCCCAGCAAAACCGGTCACTCGCTGTATTGTGTTTTTATCTTAAACCAAAGGTGGCAAAATGGGCGAACCGGGCAACGGGTGAGAATGTGTTGAGGTTGAAACTGGTCCTTTTTAGTGCATGTCAAGTTGGGCAAGTTCATATTGTATTGACCTGCAAACGCTTCGTTTTGATTTTTATAATTAGTTGATTTATTAGTTATGATTACAATAATAACAAATTATAATCAGGTACTGTCTGGTTTGCAGTAAGAAATATGAACAAATTTGAATTTGATAGTAACATTACCATAGTAGAATGGAATGGTTTTTTTCTTGCCTGCCTTCCTTGGTGTGTTTGAGATGAGCCCAAATTTATAGGTTTCTTACTTTCGTTCGTGATTTGAACGATTGAACCTCATTAGTCATACCTATTAACCAAAAAACCATATAAGGAATCATACCCACTCCCTTACTCCTATGCCCTTTAAACCAAAAATCACACAGATCTTTGAATAAAACAGTATAGGTGGTAGTATGCATTAACATTAGACTTTGGCTGACTTCACACCGTTTTGACATTTATATTGCCTGTACTTTCTACTTGGAACAGTTTTATAGAAAAGATATACATATAATGCGCTTCATCTTTTTTACCAGGTAAGGCTTTAGTGAAAAATTTTAATGGTTTTTTTTTTCCGGAAAAATGCTAACCAATATTTAGTTTCATCATCTAACTTGTTCTTTACAATGTCACAAGCTTGTCTGCACAAACCATGTTTACATTAGGTAGAGGTGACAATCCGACCCGTTGTGAACTAAACCATTTTGACTCGTTACCCACTTACCCAAAGCCTGTTTTGCCACCCCTAAAATAAGTGATTAACTTTTAATACTTCATTACAAATTGATCATCTGTATTTCTTTTTTACAAGAATTGTTTCTGCTACAGGCTCGTGGAGTGGTTTAAGGAGTCAAGAACGCCCCAAGTATGCTAGAGATTCTGCAAGATGATTAGCCTAAATATCCCTTCATCAAAACTCCAGCAAAAGGTCATTAGATGTAACCTTTTCTTTATCAAATCAATGGTGCTAGCAGTTCAAATGCAGCCAGAAGATGACAGCCCAAATAGGTGGCAATAAGACCGAGTGCAAGGCTTGGTGAAAGCTTCTATTGGCGGGATTTAAGATCCTTAACGACGGTGGTCTTGGTGACATCTTCAATTCTGAATGATATTGTATTATTGTTATGTATTACCTGTGTTATCAATTTGATGATTATTGACATTATCAACATCTAGATAGCTTACTCTCATAATTAGAAAAGAGAAACGAACAATGTCACATTTTTTTAATTATTTAAAGCAATTAAGGCATCATTTTCAATAGCTGGTCAACATTGTTCTACATGTAACTTGTTTTAAGTACAAATCTTTACCGAATACCGAGTTTAACCCTTTGACCCGGCTTTTATGATTCCTCGTTGTATCAGCTGCTTCATCGCTTTATAGATTAAGTGTGTATAATATGTTCATGGGAT